>JAQQAE010022357.1:0-10274 GCA_029823295.1 Pseudamia nigra | reverse complement strand
TGAGGGATAAGAGGAGGGGAGAGGTGTGTGGGGGTGTAGCCGGGGAAGGTGAGGCTGAGTCCGGCCGGGTTGTCACGTGAGCCCGCCCTGCTCCCGCTGCGGTGTCACACACTGCTTCGTGGGTCGGGGCAAGCGAGAATAAAAGAGCGGGAAACAGAGAGTGGTGGGGGTCGGGGGGGGGGGGCGCCTTGTGCCAGCCCGGCCCGCCCATGCACACACATAGGGTACCATTTAAAGCAGGCGTGCGGTGTTTTTTGGCAGGGGTTCGACTGGTGTAGCAGGCAGCCCGGTGGTGGCTGGGGTGGGGCACCGGCAGCGCAGGACAAGTGCCCTTTGTGTGCTACTTTTGGGGTAAGTAAGGGGAGGGAAAGGCAGGCTGGAGGCTGCCAACAAAGGGTGCTTATACCCCCCTCCCCAGAACTCCGTGCAGTGACCTCGTGCTGTCACTGCCAGATGAAGGGCTCGTGTGTGTTTATGGCAGGGTTTTGTGTGCCAGTGAGTACGAGGGAGGGAAGTAGTAAATGAGTAATTCAGCGTCTGTAAACCAGAAGTACACACTCTGGCAGCGGGCCATTTGAAAAGGGGAGGAAACTCCAGCAAGGAAAACAAAGTGTTGTTTGACCCAGCTGCACATCTGTGCATTATGCCAAGCCTCTCCATTACTCTGCATTCAGGCTGCTGGCAGCTCGCCACTGCAGCTCAATGTGGGTTCCTATTCCTTTATTGCCACATCTACGCAAGTGCATTCCTGTTGTGCCATATCAAACTTTGACTTTGAGCCTCCACAACGATGCACACACACACTGCAGCCAATCAGCATTGAGTCTGATGGCATGTAAGTAAATTGAGACTTTACCTGCTGTTTGTGCAAAGTTTTCCGGTTTACCACCTACTTTCTGGAAATTTGGGCTCTTTAAGAAGAATCTGGCAGCAAGAAACGGTACAGTGCAAAAGTGTTGGGACTTGACTTAGTTCATTTATCAGATTATGATGAGCATGCATATGCATTTCGTAATCATGATTGCACCAGGATACACAATAAAAGTAAAAATAAACATTCTTTTGGGAGGTCTACTCACTTACCGTAAACTAGGATTTAATTCAGTACATGTCTATTTTGTTTATTCTATTTCTTGTAACAGGAATGTACGTCACACTAAATATGCCTTTAATTGTTAACTAGTTGTGTTCATACCATACACACATTTTATGAAGTCTGTCGTTCAGGAAGGCGCTGAAGTCTATGCCTAGTTTTTTGTCCACTCATTTAATTAGCTGTTCCTTTAAATCTGGCCGAGTTCATTCATTTTGCTATGCTGCTGTGCTTACAAGACCTGTAAATCCCCAAATTCCTTCATTTACAGTGGTGAATATTTGCAAGTTCTACCCCCGTACTGATTTCAGCATAAAGTTTATTCATTTTTGTGCATGTGTATGATCATTATAAACTTGATAACAAGATAAGACGGGACAACAAACCCAAGGTGGCCTAAGACTTTTGCATACTATGCATGATGCAGTGAAAGACGCCAGCATATGCATAGAAACTTAGTAAAGAAAAGTTTATCCAAGCAGAATAGTGGGCTCTCCCTGTAGCAATGACCCATGATCAGTACAAAAATGACTCTGCCCTTAATTTTTGCACATACATTTTTCATTAAGAATCACAAATATCACTGACCACTCATGTATGGACTTCAGATAGTAGTGATTTCATTGAAAACGACTGTATTAATGACGTTAAACAACTGAAACTGCCGGAATTTGATCCGTTTTACTCGTAAAGAGCTCTGGTCTCACTGGGGCTACTTAATTTCACTCTGACAAAGATCTTCAGGCCAGTGCCGACGCAGACTGGGACCACATTACCCAGACAACAGAGAACACACTCACTTTGGCTTTTGGGTAGGTTACTCATGGAACTAGCCTTAATTAGCCACGGTTGATGTAATGATTCAAGGGCGATGTTTGTCATTTCACTTGGTTGAATTTGAAAAGATTCTCGGTCGTCCTGGTCACGGTGCGTTATTTAAAGAGCTTTAGTGGAAAGAAACTCAACTTACTTTTTTTTCTTGAACACTTTCTTGACACATGCAAAGGACAAAGGTGAGGAAAGAACAAAAAGAATCCTGTTACATTCTACTTAGGATGACAAATCAGTAATGATGTATATCATTTGCCATTAGGGTTTATTTTAGTTCAGGTTTCAGCGTAATCACTTGCAAAATGTGTAAATGTTGCAAAGCATGAAGTCAAATGGCACACTTTTTTAAACTTTGATTTAATGTCATGAAAGGCAGCATATGTAAGCAAGCAGTAAGTCAGAGTGTTATTTTTTTATTTTAGTTATTTTCTATCATTTTCAACTTGTTGCACCTATTACATTTTTGTCTTTTATGCAATGTTCATATTTTTTTTGCATCTTTTACTGTGTTTTCACCTTTATGTGTTTCTTTGTGTATCATTTACATCATTTGGCTTTGTTTCATTTTCACTTTTTGCATCTTTGACATCATTTTTGTCTTTTTGCCTTTTTTTAACTTCTATTGCTTTTAGCACTATTTGTTTTTTTCAAGACTTTAAGATCATTTTTGTCAGTGCATCTTTAACATCATCTTCCTCTTATTTCATTTCATATATATTCAATCATCTTCTTGGATCATTTTTATCATTTAGTGTTTTTTCATCTTTTTGCATCTTTTACAGTCTTTCTGCATTTTTTACTTTAAGGTATTTTTGTTTTCACATCTTTTATCACTTTTTGTTTTTTATGCCCTTAAGATCATTTTTGTCATTTGCATCTTTTTACATTTTTTCCCTCTTCTTTCATTTCTTATGAATTTATTCATTTTTTTAAAGTCACTTGCATCTTTTGGGTTGTTCCATTTTCTGCAAATGTTTCATCTTTTGCATCTTTTACATCATTTTGCACTTTTTTACTTTGTTGTCTCTTAGGTTATTTTTGTTTTTGCATCTTTTATCAGATTTTTTTTCCGTTCATGTATGTGCGATCATTTTTGCCATTTGCCTCTTTTACATCATTTTCACCATTTTGCATGTTTTGCAGCATTTTTGTCTTTTTTGCATCTTTGTGAAATTTATGTCTTTGAAGTCGTTTTCATCTTTTTGCATCCTTTATGCCATTTTGTCTTGTTTTGTGTTGTACAGTGTTTTTTTTTCTTTTTTTTATCCCTTGTTTCATCTTTTTGCATTTTCCATCATTTCCATCTTTTCCTAAATAACTGTCCAAAAATCATCCTTCAGACTTAAACCACTATGTACCAGGATAGATGACTGTGATAAAAATGTTGATCGTGAGAACATTTTTTGGCCTTATTGCTCAGTTCTGCTCCTCCTAAAGGATTTACTGGACGTGGTTTCTAATTAAAAACAATCCTAAGAGAAATTCAATCCCGGAGTCCTTATCTTCAAAGCTCAGTAAAGCCAAGGATTCTGCAAACGTTGAACCAAATCCAAAGTGGAGTCAGCTCTCGGTGCCTGACCCTAAACACAGGTCACAGATCCATATCATAACCTCTCGCTGCCCCCTGTGGCATGTTCCTCCATCCGTCCTCCTGCTCGGCTGCGGTTGGTGTTACAACGCGGCGCTGCGCAGGGCGCATCAGTAAATGGCTGTTAACTGTTGGCGGTCAGCAGCAGCGGGCTTGTTGTTGAAGGAGCCACCTGCAAACAGCAGCTTGGGGTTGCTAAGTAACGATGGCAGCAGATGATGGTATGATGGAGGAGGGGGTGACGGACTGGTCTCCTGGTATCACTTCTGCTGCTGCTTCTTTTTCCGTTGCTTTCCGAGAAGTGGGAGATGCGGTCGGAACTGTTTTCAGAAAAAAAACGAAAATGATGTACGCTGCCAGTCAAAAGTTTGGACACACTCTCTCCTTCAGTCTTTCTATTATTTTCAACATTGTACCTTAATACTGAAGAGAACCAAACATTTTACACATTTAGACACATTTTGCTTTGATGACAGCTTTGCACACTCGTCTCCTGTGGATGCATTAAAAGTTCCTCAGGTCTTTCAGATTTCTTAAAGTAATGGTGGTCTTTGTACAAAACAAAAACAAAATATTTATATACATGTACCATCACAATAGCACAAAAATGATCGTTATTTCGTTATTGGCCTTTTTCCTCCTCTCTGCTCCTCTTCCCTTGTATCCTTTCCTTATTTCTTTTCCTTTGACCTCGTATCTTCCCTTACCCTTTCCGCTCCTCTTACCTTGTATCCTCTCTTGTATTCTCTCCTCTCATTTTCTTTCCTCTGCCCTCATAGCCTGTCTCGTTTCCTCTCCTTCTACATCTTCTCTTCTTGTCTCCTCTTCCCTTATATCTTCTCCTCATTTTCTTTCATTTGCCCTCGTAACCTTTCTTCTTGCTTCCTCTCCTCTCACCTCGTGTCCTCTCTTGTTTCTCCTCCTCTTCTTTTCTTTTGTTTCCTCTCCTTTCCCCTTGCATTATTTCCTCACCTCTGTTGTTTCCTCTTCTTTCCCTTTGTATCTTCTACTCTCATTTCCTTTCCTCTGCCCTCATATCCTCCCTTGTTTTCTCTTCTCTCACATCTTCTTCATGTCTTTGCTCCTCTTTTTTTTTTTTTGCTTCACCCTCGTATCCTCTCTTCTTGTTTCCTCTCCATTCACCTTATATTCTCTCTGCTCCTCTCCTCCTTTGTTTCCTCTTCTCTCCCCTTGTATCCTCTCATTTCCTTTCCTCTGGCCTCATATCCTCTCTTGTCTCCTCTCCTCCTCTCAACTCCTCTCCTTCTGTTTCTGACCACAACCCCAGTGTTTTTCCCTGTTCCTCTCTCGTCCCTTTTCCTGTCGTGGACTGAACCTAACACCGTGAGCTTAGGCCAGCGGTAGGAAGAGACTCCCAGTTCTGTACACCACATCATGGAAACTGTGTTCTCATGTCCCGGTGTGCCGCTCAGCCTCGTCTTGCTGCCAGACTCTGACTAAGTGTTGCTGGCTCTGGAGCATCAGCCTCCAGCCCAGGCCTCGTCTCACATCCATCCTCCATGATTTGTCTGCAGGAATGAGCAGAATCAGGCTGAGCACAAAACGTGATCTCATAAAAGCTCCACGTTACGTGCTGTCGAGCCTTTTAACTGCAGGCCTACATTTCCAAAATAACTCTCATTGTGACCTAATTTTCATTTTTGAATTGCTGCACATTGTGGGCAAAAAGTGGAAATGAAAATCACAAAATTAGTAGTGAACTGTACAAAATGATAAAGGAAATAAACGAATTAGGAAGCAAGGCTGAGCAAATAGTGGAAAAAATTAGCAAAATAGTGAAGAAAATGAACAAAATTCCAAGTTAACAGAATAAAAGTGGGCAGAAGTGTAAGCAAAGTGACCACAAAAAACAAAATAAGTAAGTGAAATGTACAGTATGATAAAGGAAAAATGAACAACGTAAATAGACTGAATAAAGATGAATGAAATCACAAAGATTCACAGATATGAACAAAATAATTAAGAGCCTGAAAAAATTGAAGCAAAAGGAAGAAAAGTGAATAAAACAATCAGAGAAATAATCCAAGACGAACAAAATGAGGTGCACAATGAACAAAACGAGGTGCAAAATGAACAAAATGAGGTGCAAAATGAACCAAATGATGAAGAAACTGCAAACAAACTCAATAAAAATGGGCAAAAGTGGAATGTACAAATGTGTACATGTGTGTATTTTACATAAATCTATTTCTTGGCAGGTAATCTCATGACAGCTGTTGGTGCAACTGTGGTCTTTCCAAATCTCACACAGACACGCTCAAGCATCAGTTTAGCTACAACCAGAGTAAGCACAAACACAGAGCAAAGGAAATGAGGGGGATTAATTAATGGAGGAGCAAAATTAAGAGCACTCTGCCTCCCGCAGCTCCGACATGATCTCCGAGTACACACACACCCACACACCCCGCACACACACACATATCTAAGCATGTCCATTCGATTAGCCGTGCGTATGCGTGGTCCTGTCGTCTCTGCTGGCTGTTTGCAGTCGGACATGCAGCTGTTGCCTGTGGAGACTACTGCAGACCTGCTGCGCTCCACATTTTATTTCTGCCTTTTCCCTTTGAACGAGCTGTTACAGGGCTGTTAAAGTGAGAAAGTGCCTGTCAAGAGCGGAGCTGAAAGCTATTTTCCGTGTAATACAATTCCCATTCTGGCATCTATTGGTGTCAGTCTTTTCGGATTTTCACTGTGAGAGATAAAGCGGTATTGTTTTGTTAAAGTGTAAATCATTGTCAGTTGGGGTGGGGGGGTATCTGCATTATGGCTACGTGAGACAAAAAAAGGTCAGTTTAATTTTATCCTTGACATTTGCTGTGGAAAAAGTGGAGGTAAACAACAAATAAATGAGCTGACAATGAATATAACCTGACAACATGATGGGTAAATCAGCAGTTTAGGTGTGGTGGCGTTTTTTGGAAATGTTCCTGAGCACATATAGTGATGTCCTCTGCAGAACCATGTTTGGTTTTAAATAGAGGTCGACCGATTATCGGCCGCGCCGATTATCGGAGCCGATATTTGGAATTTTGACGTATACCGGCATCAGTGTTTTTTTTAATCCGACGGGCCGAAATCAAGAAATCAATTAAAAACTGTTTTATTTCAGCTCAGCCGGGCCTCTCTCGTTCTCCTGCCACTGCTGTCTCCAGCATTGTTCCGCACACGGCGCCATCTGATTGGTCAAACTATCCCCAGTATGTGTAAGTGGCAGAGACACCAAAGTGGAAACTGTCCTCACACACACACACACACGGCAGAGCCGTAAAGTTTTGTCGTGTGATTGTGCACACGACGAACCACATGTTTGTGTTTGAGCAAACACGTGTCGAAGGTAAAGGCAGAAAACGCTCCCGAAATTGTAATAAACATCATACTGCTCTATATCTCACAACTTCTTCTAACTTACAGTGTGCAGCAGAATAACGTACTGTACGAGCGGAGTAAACTAGCAGCTCTGCTAAGCTAGTAGCACCTCCCGACACGTCTGTGAATTACTTGAAACAATGCTGTTGGTGATATCGACGTGGAAACAGTTTGTGATTGTAGAAGCCTGTGTGTGTGATTGAGAGAGAGTAAGAAATTCAATTCAGTCTTGTTTTGTTGCAGAGAAGTACGCTGAGATGAAGGCTGACTAATTTTTAGCATAACATTAGCTCGTCGGTCCTGCTCTCAGCAGACTATGTATTATCAATGGGGAGAATGTATGTAATGTGGAGAATAGTGTGTGTTTGTGTGAAAGTCACATGACAAACTCTACAGCTCACGACTACTACAATAACTTGTGAGTCTAGGATCCATGCACTCCTAGAACTATTTATTTTCTATTTGTTTGGTTAAATAAACATGCTTTAGGTATTTAAACCAAGTTAAGTGTTTGTATTATTCAGCATTTTTATGCCAATTTTTACACTTTAACTGCAAATGAATATCAGCTCCAAATATCGGTTATTGGCCTCCTTAACTACTAATAATTGGTATCGGTCTTGAAAAACCCATATTGGTTGATCACTAGTTTTAATGCAGTGCCGTCTGAGGCTTTGGGATCACAGTTATCCAGTACGGTACTGGTCTTTGGTCTTGTCTTTTGTGTGCAGAGATTTCTTCTGCAGTTTCATTTATTTGAGAATTGTTATTGTTGTTGCACTATTTGTGGTGAATCCCTCTCTGTCTTTACTTCAGGAAAACTCAGCCTCTCTGGGATGCTCTTTTCATTCAGTCATATTGCTGACCTGTTACCCATTAACCGAACCAGGAAAAAAAAAGATAAAAACGATCTGTATAATCTACCAAATGAACAAGATTTAACAACATAATAAATTAAACAATCAAAGGATGAAGAGAATGAGAAAACTGGGAATAATAAGCAAAATTCTGAACCAAATTAATTAAAAAAAAAAAACGATAAACACAAACCTGAGCAAAATAATCAGAAAAATCAACAAAAAAAATCACAAAAACAATAACCCCAAAAAAATTCACAAACTGACCAAAACATCATGAAATGGACAAAAATGATCAAAAAATTACCATCATAATCAAAATAGTACCATGTCTGTAAATAAATATGAATATACAATAAAAAATAAACAAAATAGTCAAGTAAATGAATAAAAACAAACAAAAATAATGAGAAAAAAATGAAAAAAAATTTTAAAAATGAGCAAAAAGTGAACAAAATATTTTGCTAAATGAACAAAATGATAAATAAAAGTAATAAAAAACAATTAAAACTATGAGAAAAATCAGCAAAAACAAATTTGTAAACAAAATGAGCAAAAATGAACAAAAGAATAAACAAAAAAATGACCTGTCACGAGATCAAAAACGTCATATGTCATCAAATGGCTCTTTAGTTTGTAAACATTGCCAACCCCTGACCTAGCCAATTGTAAAATGTTCCGCCAGGTGTATTTTTAAGCATTTCATAACTATTCCAGAAATTTTTGTGACTGGCTCAATTTTTTTGGGATGGGATGCCCCATGATCATTTAAAAAAAAAACGATGACATGTCACAGTTTCAACATGTCAACAGTTTCTGATATGTTGTCTTTGTGTCATTTTCAGTTAAATATGGGGTTGGGGTGTTTTTCCTTGACATTTTTCACAGTGGCTCACCTTTTTTGGAATCAGAGTTGTACCTAAATTAACATGAATTTAACATAAAACAGCACTTTGCTCTAGTAAGTGGGAAGGAATCCCCTCTGAAATTTGAAAAAAAAGAGTCATTGTGATTTTAGTTGGCATCGTGATTATGATTTGGGTTGAGCTGCTGAGAGAGACATGTTTGACACGGGGACAGTCACACCATGGCTGACATTCAGGCTGAATCCAAAATCAACTCAATCCCAATAGGGTCTGATATTAAATGTCCAACCTCAGACCACAAATAAACACATTTATAACCTGGTCAAACAACGGTTTGGTCTTTTTAGTTTATTTTCACCTGTGTGGACACTATACGGGAGTGAATTTTATATAACTCGTCTCTTTAAATGATCCAAACGCCTGAATTTTCACACAATTAAAGGCATACTTTTGCTGATTCACATGTATGTCTAAGCCAGAGGTCTTCTGTGCTTCATATTTGCTGAAAACAGACTGGTCCAATGCTGTTGAGTGTCTCTTCTCCTTTCTTTTGTCTCTCCTCTGTCCACTAACCCTAACCGCTCAAGGTAGATGGCCTGCTACCAGAGTCCTGGTCGTGCTGGAGGTTTTTCTCACCCGACACTCGCTCTCAGCGGTCCAGCTAGCTTTGCTCTACGTATAGTCTTTGAGGATTCAGCCTTGGATTGTGAAGCACCTAGAGATGATCTTGGATTATGATTGGCACTATACAAATACAACTGAATTGAGTTGAAATGGCAGAAGTGCCAATATGGCTCCTTGTTCGAGCTTCCAGACGTCTCTTCAGAAACCTATGGGTCACGTCATGGAGCGTTTGTCATAAATTGTGATTATACTGTATATTTGTTTAGTATATAATTACAATGAATGATATTATGACTGTGATGCAATTAATTGTGCAAGCCCAAAAGCAACCCTTCTCTGCACGTCATGCCAGGTTGGATGAAATTGCTCCTGAAGCAGTTGCAAAACCAGGCTCTGTGCATTCTGACCCACTTGTCCTGGTTATGGTGTCGATTTGCAGCTTCCTGATTGTTGTTGATGTCCATGCTGTCAATTTACCACGGTGTGTGTATGTGTGTGTGTGTGGTGGTGGTGGAGGGGGGGGGTGTAGCCTGTCACCTGCTGCTTCCCCCTGCCCGAATATATCATCCCCCCTCCATCAAAATTAGCCGAGTGAGAACCAATCTGTCACATAACAGGACGAGCGCAAACACACACTGATGAGGAAGGAGGAAAAACTGGACAGAGAGGCGAGGAAGGAGGATGTGAAAATGAGAGAAAAGGAAGAGTGACAGTTTGAGGAGAAGGGATGACAGAAAGGAGGAGCTTTGATTACTGCAGGACAGCTGAGCAATGCTAGCAGAGGTAGGAAACACAGATAAAGGGAGCAGAAACAAATACATGGTGGGCAGCTGACAGCTGTGGTGTAGGTTTCATTTGAACATTTGTAGGGAGGGGGAGGGGGTTTAGTTGGGCATCTCTGGATCATCCTGGAAATACCCAGCATCATTTTCTGTGTTCAAGTAGAAGGCGTAGAGGAAGACCAAAGAGGAGATTTATGGATGTGGTGAAGGAGGACATGAAGGTAGTTGGTGTGAGAGAAGAAGATG
>JAQQAE010022356.1:0-10274 GCA_029823295.1 Pseudamia nigra | reverse complement strand
CGGTCGCATACCTGTCCACTCGCATAGCCGCCCAGTCACATACCTGTCCACTCGCATAGCCGCCCGGTCGCATAGCTGCCCAGTCGCATAGCCGCCCAGTCACATACCTGTCCACTCGCATAGCCGCCCGGTCGCATAGCTGCCCGGTCGCATAGCCGCCCAGTCACATACCTGTCCACTCGCATAGCCGCCCGCTTGCATAGCTGCGCATTCGCATAGCCGACCGCTCACATAGCTACCCGCTCGCATGGCCGCCCACTGAACCATGTGTCTCAGTGCTGAGTAAGGCAGCCCTACTTGGCAACGAGTGGGGTTTGATCCATCAATCCCACAATTGGCAAAATGGCAACCAACTCTGTACGTTACTACTACTGTATGTGATGATCATGAGAGAACCCAGGGTTCACTGTGAAGTTCCTGTGGTAACTGACGACAGTAAACACATCTAAACAAACACAGCTTCCAGGTCACATCTGGTGTCAGAAACAGAATGATGAAAACAGAAAAAAACAAGTCTTTATCTTGTTTTCTGCAATTTCAATTTGAGCACTAAATCGGAAATCAGAAATCAAGTCATTATTCATTGTTTCTTTTTGTTTTGATCATTTTTTCATTTTTCTATTTTTTTGTTTTAAATAAGACATGAAATGAACAAATGACACAAGGACCCTGAAGGAATCTGAAATGTTACAGTTGCTCTGTAGTAGCTCCCACTGTGCACCTACTGTATGACGTTGTAAGCTGTGTTGACAGACAGGTTGCCTGTCTAATCAGTTACAGCAGACTGTGACAAACCATGCGCTGCTAGGTAGTTTACCAGCATTGTCGACTGCACCTTTAAGCAAAGAAAAAAAGACAGTCCGTCTTAACTTTAAGAAATGACGGTCACACCATCCGATGAGGATGAGGAAGACCAAGGGCTACCTGGGCAGAGGAGGAAAAATTTATCAGAATTATTATTAGAAATTTTATTAGAATCACCAGCCTCAGAAATTTGCAGCATTTGATATTTTTTTAATTCTCTAGATCTCACTGACTTTCATTTGTTAAAGTAATGATGATTGTCTTTTCTCTTTACCCAAGTGTTTGTTGTCATAATATGGATTTGTACCGTAGCTGTAGTAGCACTAATAGGGCTATTGACTCTGTATCCATCCCTTTTAATTCACTTCTTTATTATTTGTATTTTATTTATTTATGTCAAGGTTGTACAGCACGTTGGTTCAACATTTGTTGTTTTTGAATGTGCACTTAAATAAAGTTGACTTGACGACTCTGCGGACACCTGATTATCTAATGCACAGTAAGAACGTACAAATTAATCCTTGACAATGGAGACTGTCTTGTCAATCTGACAAGAAATGCACAATATTGAAAATTATAATACTAAAGCAAAAACAATGAAAACAAAGGTGCTTCCAAACTTTTGACTGGTAATGTAAATAAATAAATAAATAAGGCTACAACATATATATTAAGAATTGACTATAATGATTACAAGTAATCATAAATAATCATGAATGCAACAGTATTTGTCATTTAAGTGAATACATGGTTGGACTTCATCATTCATTTGGTTACATTTGTATTTTATTTGTTTATTTCCACACAAGCAAAAACATGCCTCTAAAGAAAGTCGGAAGGTCTAGAATTATTGTGATAGAACTAAATTGTCACATAATACATATTGTCATACTGCACAGCCTATGTTCCTTCTTCCTCAGGGAGAGTAGCTAGAATCAGAAAAAAAACACATTTATCCCAATTAATTTCTGCACAACATTTAGTTCTAATTATGCATGATTAATAACTATTTGTAATGGTAATGCTTGTCATTTCTTTGTATATACAGTATAACCCACAGTAAATTCAAACTTGAGCTGTTCAATAGAGCACAGGGCAGTGTACAGTATATGCAGGCTGTCAGTGTGAGCCATTCATGTACCTCAAGGCGACAAATAACCTCATGACATTTGGATTTTTTCGCTTTATTTAAGAAAAAAAATGCATAAACTGGCTGGAAATTGCCTCGTAGATTTATACATTTCAAGAATTTTATAACATTCAGTATGCTGACATATTTCCGCCCACATGGATGCAGCATCACCTATAGACAGAAAGATTTTTTTCTTCATTCCCATGCAGAAAATCCGAGGTTAACCTGAACTATGAGTTGCAATGACTTCAGCAAGAAGCAAATGTTACAATGGCCATAATTCCTATCATACCTGGAATCACGTCAGGTTTTATGCCTGATTCTTTGTGTGTGTGTGCGTGTGTGTGTGTGTGTTGTCCATGGCTCAGCTGCCCACAGCCAGACAGAGCTCCCCCGCCGATCCCCATCTTCCAGCTAGAAATCAGCAGAGCATGGCAGACTGCTGCTACAACACCGGAGGAAGGAGGAAGGGAGAGGGAAGGCGATAAAGACAAATAGAAAGAGAGGACTAGGATGGTTAAAGAGGAAGGATTCATTTTTGTTCTTTGGTTAGTTCTTCGTATCAGAATATTTTATTTAGAGTACAAGAGATGACAGATGCCTCCCAGTTTGGCTGAAATAGACGTCGAGCCAGCGAGGCCAGGCAGAGCCGACCTGCCCCTCCACCTTCTGATGTAGCTCCAGGGCGTGGTAGGATTTAGCATGGCCTCATTACCTTGTCATGAGTTTGGAGAAATATGGGCCTCCTGAGAGAGGCTCAGGGACGTGGACTGATGAAAAGAGAAAAGGAAGGGGAGCTGACAGCAGACGCATGGAGAATGCAAAGAAAATGGGAGGGTGGAGGTGGGATGAATGAGGGGGAAAAAGGTGGGAGGAAAAAAAGAGAGGTAAGAGAAGGAGGGTAATAGAGAGAGAAGGGGTGGAGAGATGTTGGCAGAACCGGGGAAACAGAGAGGAGGTGGGGAGCGATGGAGGACTGAGGGGAGTGGCGAAACTAATGGTCCTGCCTGGAGAGATAGTAGTCAATCAATCATATTTAAACAAAAGCAGCAGGCCCAGGAGAATATTTAAGAAGTGCTTATTTAATTAAAAGTCCCTTTGCTCATATTTATGGGCCATCCTTCCTTCAAATATTAACCTTCCAAGTCCTGGGAGGGTTTGTACGACTCAGCCCAGTGCTGTGGTCTGGCTGAACCTGGGCAAAGCAACAGAACTGATTTCAGTGGAAACTGTATATCAAGACCAGTGACGATGCCTGAGATTTCCACCTTTAATGCGTGCCATGTATTTGTCAGAAGGTATACACTGTGCATAGAGACGGGCAAATTGGTCTAAATTAACACCACAGGGTAAAAATACTCTATTACATGTAAATTTCCAGCTACATGGAAGTTTGACAAACTGAGCTGAGAATACAACACGATATTAAAATTTAATGTAGATATTAAAGATCCTATATGTTAACACTTAAATCTGCACTATTAAAATGTATCTATTAAAGACTTCTGTTGGTGGAATAGAGTGTTGATTAGATTTTTCCTGGGCCTCGTTGTAATTCTGACACACAGACTGATTTCACAGCAAACTGTATGTCTGTGTGTTTTCTGATAAAAGCAGAGCAGGCTGTGATTGGCTAGGTTGCTAGTCTTTCCCACACTGACCTGGGATCACATTCTGATTTTGCAAGGCTACTGTTCACACAGAATTATGAAGTTGTCATGGTCACCTTTCTAACAAAAATGTCATATTTATTTTAATTTTTATAGTTCTTCTGGTACATGAGGGTGGAACTAATGCATTTTAGTTTGGGTATGACTTGTGATGTCACAAATCACAATGGCCTCCTTTTTTGTCAAACAACTCAGTATGTCTTCATACAGCTCAGTATGTCTTCATAGTGAAAACCTACCATTATCATATGAACCTATGCTCATTTCTCATATGCTTCATTGCACACAAAAGTAATATTTTTAAATTTATTTGACCCTCATTATTGGATTCTTTGACCAGGAAAACCTACCATTACCATTTAGAATCTTTATTTACTGCCTTAGAGTAGATATTTGTTCTCAACTCCTGTAAGTATCATCATTGTGGATCACTTTATCTGGAATATTGTCCATATCTGGATCAAACTTTGTGGTTTGATAGAATCTATTATGGTCTTATCCTATGTTTTTGGTTTTTAAATTGTCTGGGTGTTATTTGTGGCATTAAAAGGACAAATGTCGAATTTGGTTCTATCTCCATCCATCCGTCCATTTTCTACCCCTTAAACCCAATCATGATCTATTTTCATGGTATGGGACCTTTAAATGAAGGCAAACCGCTGACAGAGTTATTCATCGATCAGATATGTGAGTAAAGCTACAGGATTCAAACTGGCTTGATTTTAGAGCTGAAAGTGACAATTTGGTATTGTGATTCTGGATATTAATGCAAACAACTTGCATTAATATCGAGAACTGCACATTACAATGTCTGTGTTAGTCCATACAACATAAATGAAATGTAATCAAATGTAATCAAATGTATAAGTTAGTGTTCATAACACAGGGTACTGATGATTAAAATGTAAACAGGTTAATATGGGATTATTAGGTTAGTGGCTGAATTAATTTGTCAGTTATTTGTCAGTCTATTCACATGTTCAGTCTCATTTTGTTTGAATACACCCTCAGTTTCTTAAGGACTAATTTTATCCAGTGATTCACAAGAAAAATCAAAAGAATAAGAACAAATGAATGTGTATAGCTGTAGTAACCTTCTACCCTGCTCTCTGCTGAACTAACTCTTTTCATTCTTATTTTAGGGCCCGGGAACATGTTTCATTGCGTTAAAAAGCACAGAAACTTGATTTTTTGTGATATGGCTCTTTAATCACCCCCGGCGACGTCTCTGTTTTCAGTCTTTAAACCACTCCCTCCTCGGTTTTCCTCTCAGTGTCATCTTCACGCCACCACTCGTCCGGTTTCAGCAGAACCAGTTGAGCTCATCAGGAATCCTCCAGCTCCAGAAGTTTGGACTTGTTCTGTTTACTTTTCCCATTGATTCTCTGCTCGTGGGGTATATTCCTATTTCATATATAGACATGTTTATTTTCACTCTTCTCTACCGTTTTCCAGTTCTGGCCTTCAATTCTCAAACTGTGCTGCTGTTGGAATCATAAAAGTGCTTAAGAACAAAGATGTGGATGAATCAATTTGTTTCTGCGCTACTGAATGAATTTTATTTTCATATAAAATCATAACAGACAAGATGTGTTCACGGTATTCAGTCCATATCTCCTTTTTGATCATGTGTACTCTTACACTGTTCTCTCTGACTGTGGCCTGGTCTTTAGTTGCAGAGTTGCATTGAATACATTGGTTATTTAGATGAATATGCTTCCAATCAATTAGGCACCATTGACAGAAGACAGGTAATATACTGTACATCCAGTTTACTCAGTGATATATAAAATAGAAAGTTCCATGTAAATCCCTTTCATTTCAATGGCTGCGGAAGGAAATAATGACACAGACCATATTAAACAAAGACTGAATGAGTTTTTTCATTGATGTCACTCATTTATTCTAGTGTGGAAACAGGTGAATCATCAGTACTTATTTCAGCAAAGTATGAGCAGAAGTTTTACCTGAAATGTGCAAGTCAGCCATACACATATAGTTTATTTTCACATTTACTGTATATGTTTATATGATGGAATCATTGGAGGGTCTCGATCAGGGGTCTTCATCCCGGGGTTGCAGAGCTACATGTGGCTCTTTATCTCCACTCAAATCATCCTCTTGTAAAAGCCCATCCAGTTAAAACTCTACGTGAAGCATTTTTATTGGGTTGACACTTTGTGCTTTATCCTTTGTTAATTTTTATTCATTTTCATATTAATCATTTTTTCCATATTCTGGGCCATTACATTATTTTAGATATTTTTCTGATTTATTTTGTTCAGATTTGTTCACTATTTATTTATGTTTTATTTTGGTCAATTTCTTGATATATTGTTCATTTTCTTCTTTCTCTAATTTAATGCTTTAATTTGAGGTGATTTTATTCCTTTTGTTGATGTTTCATTCATTTTCATGATATATCTCACTCATTTTTTGACGACTTGTCATATTTCCTGGATTTTTTGGTTACTTTCTGCTGCTTTTCTTGATTATTTGTGCATTATGTTGTCATTTTTAATATTTCTTTGATTCATTGCAGTGTTGATTCTTTTGTATCACATCATATTTTATTTAGAGAGTAAATTTAATAAAAAATGATAATGCACTTACATTGATTTTTGAGTTTGGATCCAAGCAGATGTCAAATTCCTCTGATTTAGATCTATTAGTACTGTTAATTTCAGCTAATTTAAACTAAAGCCAATGTGGTATCAGCTGTTATATTTTTCCACTCCAGACAGATTAGACTTTTTGGCCAAAAATGGCTCCATAGATTGTAAAGTTTGCTGACTCCTCGTCTACCACACAAACATGGACCAGTTTCATTTCAAACTTCACTCACATTTTTTTACTCCACTGTCTAAATTCAGGCCAATTCATTCTCATCTTTTCCCTCCATTTTCAAATATCAGAAACTTTTAAAAACATATACTCCAAGTCTACATAATCACCACTATATATGATTATTAAAAACACAAGACTATTGCTTTCACATTGAAAAAAACAGCAGAGCCTTAAATTTGAACTTCCCTTGTCATGTTTTCTTCATCCTTGGTGCCGATGGTGTTTTCTCAATACACTGACTCCATTTTTTGAATCAATGAATTATTCATTTATTACATTTATGAAAAAGATATGTATGTATACACCCCCCCCCCCCCACACACACACACACACACACATATATATACTGTATATACTGTATATATATATATATATATATAAGTCTCTGGCGCTCAGGATCGTACTGGAAGACAGGGTTAGCACATTCACCCCTAAAAAATCTGGGTTTCCTTCAACTTGTTCCAAAATGTCTCCACAAATTTGCTTTTTCTTTTTTGAACAGGAATCAAATGTTTTGGAACAACTCTAGAGCACACATGTTTGCACTTTTGTCATGTTCAAAGTTTCATGCAACATTTGCTGAACTGTCTCTTTAATGATGGAAACCATTTCTATTTTCATTGTAATGCTAAGTCATCAGTCATTTCAAATGATTTGTTCAATTTGTTGAACCTTTCAGAAGTTTTTGATCTGCAATTTGTACATAATCAATCTTGAGTGCAATATTTCTTCTCTGATGCTCCTTATTTTTTTATTTTTATTTTTTTGTGTGTGTAGATGTGGCATAATTCACTTGCACTTGCATGTGTGCACTATTATTTATTCTCTGTGTCAACGCTGCAGCTGCTGTTACAAAGACATTTCCCCGGTGTGGGATAAATAAAGTCTTATCTTATCTTAAATCTTTTGTGCCATTCAAACATGTGTACGTGACATACACTCTTCTCCACACACCTCAGTTAAAAGCTGCTGTTTTGTTCAATTTCACCAAAAACATCAAGTTAATGCGCTGCTCAACTTTTAAGCTAATCATTTTCCTACAGCAAATACGTCACTTATTGGAAACTTACAGCAGTTGTGTGTGAATAAAGAAGCAGTTGTGTGTGAATAAACAATCTTAAAATATAACATTGATTGTGACTGTGAACCATGTGATTTTATCCTCATAAGCACAGTTTCATTATTGAATAATGAAATTGTACACCTTGTACAGTCATACAGTGACTAAAAACAAGCAGCTCAAATAGGTTTTACTGAGTTTTAATAGGAACAATGTGGTCACAAAAAACTCTTATTCTATTCTATTACAAGGACAGAAAGGCTAAAGCTGCCTTTAAGACATGTAGAAACTTAGGTACCACCTGGCTTTAAAAAAACAGCTGGTGAATATTCATCATAATATCTAAAGTTCATTTAGCTGGCTGCGTTCTCATAGGTATAACGGTACCTTGTTTCAGCAAGCATTTACCAACTTGTGACATATCACAGTATCATCTTGTGACATATCACTTATGCCGCTGTGATTCACACAATTCATGTATATCAGCAGCTTCCTTTGCATCCTTCAGTGGATTTTTGGTGCTAGCATCAAGCCGAGGACTGAAATTCTTCTTTCCGGAATCAGACACTTCCTCACACATTCACACACATCTTCAGACTGCAGGGACAATCAGTACTTCACAATGTTCTCCATTTCTAATGAGAATGAGATCACAGGTAATGTTCACTAAAGACCTTCAAAAACACTTCACTTTACACGACTGTTTTATGAACCGGTGCTCACTTTGTGGAAGCACCCATCTGGGGAGTGTTCATCATGTTTGGTGATACTTACGCACAATACCAGCATTCCAGTGACTTATATATATTTGACCTTTTTTCACGTATTATTCTGTCGATAGCTGTTTCTTAGAAATTGTTAACATTGTACTGGGTGTGAATAATGGAATTAGTCATGAAAAGAGGTAAATCTAAGAGAATACAAAGGCAAAAGTCAGGGGTCAGAAGTCTCAGTATTTTTTCACTGTGTGTCATGAATGTCTCCACCATATTTGATATTGTCGCCCTTGGCTTGCTCTCGGTGGTTCTGTTGGGTTTACTCTCTGTATAGTCATAAGATTTCGGCCTTGAATTGTAAAGCGCCTAGAGATAATCGGCAATTATGATTGGTGCTATATAAATAAAGTTTGATTGATTGATTGATTACTTCATTTGGAAGCTGTTAAATGAACAGTATGGAAGATTTTTCAGTTCATGCCTGTAAAGACATGATTTGAAATTACAGGTCAGTGAGCAGAGTGAGAGAGAGAATGCAGAGCAGTGATACCAAAACAAAGGTGTGGAACAAAAGGTTCTTTTCTGACCAAAGCGCACACCTTTGCACCACCATAAGCGATGGTTCTGAGTGAATGCAACAGCTGAAAAAGCTTCATCCTGCCTGGAGTCGTCTCTGTAGCTCGGTGTTTCTTAGTCCAGCACTGGGTCTCACTGATACACAGACCTGCAGAAAACAAAGCAGAGAGTAGGCAGCTATATATCTGGTGTCACTACTTTTTACAGAGTTCTGTCCTGTACTCTGTTCTGCACTGGAAATACAAAATGGCATAAGTCTAAATGGCTGTTTTATTTTGCACTTGTAGTTTATCCAGTTCAAAGGGCATTTTGACAGCAACAGCACAAATTTATGAGGTGGATGTGGTGGTTATGCACAGCAAAATCAGCAGTGTTAATTTAACACTTTGTGTCTACATTGGTCCACAGTAAATCAAGTTAAAGCTACACTTTTGAAAGTATTAAATAATTCACAGAGTTGTAGCAGCTCCCACAATAGTTGAAAATGATCACTAGTCAACAGTAGTCAGTGTTGAATTTATACAACACTAATGTATAGTGTCAACAGTACCCATGTGTATATATTTAAACAGTGAATAGAGTTACTGACAAATGTAGAGGAGGTAAAAATAAACCCAATATTTAACTGTGAATGTAGAATTGATCCGTATTTTAAAAGACTATGTGGAGGCAATTTATAATCTTCATATGCACCCCCTTGTACAAAAATCATTCCCCACTGCAGTGAAAGGAAACAATACAAGACAATACAAAATAACTTTGCATTTCAAACTAGAAGCCATGTGGCAATGTCCCCCGAGCCATGTACTGCAGCCTGTTTGAAGACCAACTGGTTAGAACGGGTGCTGTTTTGAAGGGGTGCTGTTTTGAAGTGCAAGTGTATCATCAACTTACATGCAGTAAACCATATGAGCTTGTATATCTGTTTTTATTTGGATTTAGGCAGTCATGTCATATTGAATTTTGACAAAACATATAATGACAGTCTCATAACTAGAAGCCACCCGACAATGGAATCCCCCTAGTTGTGTAAGGCAGCTTTGTTTTTGAAGGGGACCTGGTTAGTGCTATTTTGAAGTGGAAACAGTCATTATTGACAAATAGGTGTGTTTGGGCAATATAGTGTTTGGACAATAGGTGTGTTTGACATATTGGTGTGTTTGGGCAATAATGCAGCCGTGAGTGGGGCACAAACCAGTGTTCTTTCTTACGCCGGTCCCAAGCACAGATAAATGCAGAGGGTTGTGTTAGGAAGGGCATCTGACGTAAAACCTATGCTAAATCAAACATGCAAAACATTAATATGACTTCCAAACCGGATCGGTTGAGGCCCGGGTTAACAACGAGAGAAGGCAGAGAGAGAAGAGGAAAGGCAAGAGTCTAGGACTGAGAGACTTTGAATGTTGGAACTATGACAGGAAAAGCTAGAGAGCTGGCTGACATGATGCAGAGGAGGAAGGTGGACATAC
>JAQQAE010022355.1:0-10275 GCA_029823295.1 Pseudamia nigra | reverse complement strand
AGAATAGAGACAAATTGTGGTGTTGAGGTGTGTAAGGCTGACTGAGAGCTACCACACAAACTGAATGATGTCATTGCCACTGTAATTGTGTGTTTATCTGCGTCAGTTCTTTATCTGGCATGCCTCTAGAGCAGGGATGGCCTGACTCTAAAACCACCACCAGTTTCTAAAAGAGGAACCTGGTTGTTATTCAGTCAAAACTTCCTGCAGGAATGTTTATATAAATGGCAACAAGTAAACAACCATCTCCGGCATGAAGCTTGCATAAAGAGCTGCGTTGTCGGTGAACGCAGATACCGGAGCGTTTCTGCATCCACTGTTTGGCTGCTGAATGACACACAGCTGTCTGCCGGTGGACGCAGCATCACGGCGGGCATTGCATGCTTTATATTCTCATTTCCTCCTCTCTCTTGCTCATCTGTTTCCTTTCACCTTTTCTGTGAGGCTTTCTTGTCTTTTCATCACACTGTCCTTTTCGTCTTTGCCTAATCATCATTAATAACAATATACTATCTATTGAAAGTCAGCAGTGAGTAGTCCGATGCCATTTAAGTTGCTTTTTCTTGGTGTCTTGCATCACTCTCTGACCTCTGTCCTTAGATAACTCGTAACCTTACACCCTCATCCACCTCTCCACCCATGTTTCCGGCCTCCTGGCGGCGGTGGACTAAAGGCTGAGCATCCCCAACCCACTCCTGCTGCTCCTCAGCCTGTTCCACTCATGTGCACAGTGATGCAGCAAATCAGCCCCTGCAGAATCTGGCTCCACAGTGGGGCTCTGTTACCACGAACATGGCATTCACAGCCCCAAAGCTGTCAGTTCGGTGCCTGAAGGGAAGTTGAACGGATAAAGCGGGATGTAGATTAAGCAGATTTGCTGTGAAACAGATGTACATCACATACTGAGCAAGAGACATGTCACTAATTCAAACAGTGACTTTGAATGCCTCACTTGTTTGCTGTGGGCGACCTGCTGTCATTAATTTTCAGACGGCCGCAATGTGACATCTATGTATCTGGCTGTTTGTATGCCATCATAAAATTAGCCTTCCAATCATGAAACAATGATACGAGACCTGTTTCCTGCCCACATCATCACCTCTGTCCAAGGAGGTCCTTTATTTGTCTGTTAACAGTGCAGTTTGGAAAAAGCCTTCTGGTTTTTTATGTTGTGCTTTAAAGGTCAAAGTCGAGAAAAAAATCCAACATGGAGCAAAAATGAGAAAGCGCCAGGTCTCTGTCAGAACTCCTCCGATTCTGTGTTACTTCACCACATATAAATATCATATCTGAAAAGGTGCAGGGTCACGATCTTCCACCTAAACTCAGATGAATGTCATCCTGTAATAAATGGCTTAAGGTGACATCAGCGTCCTGTCCTCAAACGAGCCTTTGTGAGTTGCTCTGAGGGGAGGTTTACTTTCTATTGAATTTTGACAGCATCTGGAAAAAGTAAGTCTTTTTTTTTTGTAAATTGATCTATGTGGTTCAGGAGGAGGAGGACCCAAAGATGGACAACGCCTCCTTCACTCCATCCCAGCCCAGTCAGCGGACTTTCTAACCGAGGCTGCTCAGTACACACATAAATAAAACACGCTCAGCGAAATAAATTCGGTTCCGATATTCTTAGCAGTGTTGTGTAGAGTACACAGAAATGATACTCAAGTAAAAGTACTGTTACTACTCTGGTTCCTACGTGTGAGAACAACCCACATCAGTCATACTCGTGCGTTCTGGGAGGCTCGGGTCGAAATGCTGGAGAATCACCCTGCCTGAATAAAATAAGTAAATAAGATGAGAGTGAATGGATGGAACATGGTCCCTGGTGGCAGACAGAGGCTGAGGTGGCTGTTTGTGTCAACGACCTCTTCACCCTGCTGGCCTTATGGGATCTGCTTCACACAGAAAATCCTCTTTCCCAGTCATTGCACTGGATATTGTGATGTGTGACATCAACCCATTGGTCTAAAGGGCCAATGAGAAGAGACCTAATTTATGTAAGTTGAGCTGCAATGAGCAGGATTTTATGTGGTTGGAAAGATTGAAACACTCAGTTAATACTTTAAGACTATGTGAGTAGCAGCTCATATGATGCAGGATTCATGGTTTTGTACTGGATGATGTCAGCAAAAATATTATCATAATGAGAGTCATAAGTGTTAAAGAACTATTTCAAAGGCAGAAAAGTAGAATTAGAATGTGTCAAATGTCAGACTAGAGGATGATGTTTCAACCTGCTGACACAATAAACCATAATAAATAAAATTTACGGTGTTGCAGCATGAATTATATCCATCCATCTATCATCTTCTGTTTATCCTGGTCCAAGTTGCACGGGCAGCAGACTTTCCTCTCCCCAACCATCTTCTCCAGCTCCTCTGGGGGGACCCCCCAGGTGTTCCCAGGCCAACCAAGAGACATAGACCCTCTAGCGTGTCCTGGGTCTGCTTCAGGGTCTCTTCCCAGTTTGACATGCCTGAAACACCTCAACAGGGAGGCGTCCAGGAGACCTCAGGAAACCACCTCAGCTGGTTCTGCTTTGAGTTCCTCCCAGATGGCTAAGCTGCTCAGCCACCCTGCAGAGGAAACTCATTTCCAACCCTTGTATATGGGATCTTATTCTTTCCACCATAACCCAAAGCTCCTGACCACAGGTGACTAGGTTCATAACTTTTATGGACAGGATTCCTAGGCACAGCCAGGGTGAGATTGGGGTCCACTTTGGTGGCCTCATTATGTCATTGCTGCTTTTTGTGAATGACGTGGTCTTGCTGGCTTCATCAAGCCACGATCTACAGCTCACACTGTGGAGCTTCGCAGCTGAGTGTGAAGCAGCGGGGATGGGGATCAGCACCTCCATGTGCAAGGCCACGGTTCTCCAGGTCCTTCTCCAGGTCCAGGAGGAGTTTCTCCCCCACGTGGAGGAGTTTCAGTGGCTTTGGGGTTTTGTACCCATGTGAGGATGGAGTTTGAGATTGAAAGACAGACCAGTGCAGAGTCAGCTGTAACGCACATGCATTAGTCAGTTGTTCTGATGAAGGAGCTCAGCTCTCAATTTACATTCACAGTGATACCGATGGTCAGCATGAATTATAAGTATTGCAAAATAATCAGTTCAGAGTCGCCAATCACTTATTATGGCAAATGTAAGAATAACTCTGATATAATATAAAATGAGATTAGTATGTCTACGACAAATATCTCTGTATCAGTCCGCACCCGAACAAAGTTGGAAGGGCTGTAGTCGAGAGCTCCATTTGTATGTGCATGTGTCTGTCTGGACCCAAACTAAACACACTGGGCACGTGGGTAGTCATGGTAGGGGCAGGGTTACTATGGCAACCACCGCCTGATTTGCATATTAATTAGGTCACAGCATTAGTAAATAGGCCTATTTTTACCTATAGAACCAAAATTATTACAGCTAGAGGCACCACATGTTAATATGTGATAAATGACCTTCAAGGAAAAAGCTCAAGGTCACAGATAGTTTCAAAACCTTGGGGGGAGATTTGCCATTTCACAACTTCTTAACACATGTACCTCTTAACGCAGGACTCAGTTCAGGTTCAGTCTTCCTGAAGCTCGCACTTAAAACAACACACCATGAATTTGTGTCATTTATTTTCCTCATTTAATAATTCACTTTCAGCCAGGATATTTAGTATGTTTGAAGTTAAGTATTTGACCCAAATCCTAACTAAAAATACTGTGTATGACTGAAGCGCTTAACTACAAAACAATATTTGCTATGTCTGTTTTACATGATTACATCAGAATTCCTCTGTGATTACTGTTTGATCATCCACTCTGATATCACACATACACTAATCTTCATATCTGGTTTAAAACCACCTGCATTATGATGTTAAGACGTTTTGTGATGTAAAATACGTGCTGCCGCTCAGCTCTTACCTTCTCTTGGTATTGCCTGCGTGAGGAGTCCAGTGATTGAATTAGAGCCGTTGCGTGTCCCACAAACATGGCGTAGCACGTGGCGCCTACAATCATACTGAGCATGGTGATCCACAAGTCAGACATGCTGACGGGCGCCCGGGCGCCATACCCGATGCACAGCATGTGGCTCATGGCTTTGAAGAGGGCATAGGAGTACTGCTTACCCCAGGAAACGTTCTGCAAAAACACAGAGAGGGAGGAGAGGGATGGAGGCAGAGGGGGGGGGGGTTACTGCAAGGCAAGGCAGGAGAAGACTCTCCAGCAGGAAGGATGGAGACACAGGCTTTCTTTGATGGATCACTGAACCTCTATCAGACAATCCTGCCGACATCCTCTTTATGCCTCAGAGCCGAATGCCCCCTCCGAGAGCCTGAACTTTCTACCCCTCCCTCCCTCGTCCTCCTCTTTGAGTCTCTTCTGCTTTCACTTTACCTGCTTTTTTCATTTTCCCATTTGCCAGTGGGTGAAAAACAGTTCTTGTTTGTGAGCACATAAAAAAAGGCCAAAACGTGCATTATTGACAGACATGTTGAAACACTATTTCCTGCAGCCCAGGGCATCTCTCTCAGAGACAGCAGAGGAGAGGCCTGGTCTGGACTGTGACATCTCTCCTAGGCTTGATTAGTCGCAGTATACATCTTATAATGGGATTCAGTGTGTTGGAGGCAGAACAATAAGAGTGAACAGACTGGGGGCGGGGGGGGGCTGCAGCCTCCACACAGAGAACTCAGAGCTGGAACTCCTTTACCAGATCAGGATGAGTCATGACCGTCTGCCTTCTCTATGTTCCTAAAGAAGACACGACACCTCTATTGGTTTTTGTAGAAAAACTTATTCCCAACATGCCTCCTCACCACGTACCATACGCTCTGAAGTATGAACACCACATTTATCCAGTAAAATGTTCGGCTGCACCCATCTAGTCATTCAACTTCACAATGAATCAATCTGTCGAAGCCAGAGGAGATGTAGAAAACGAACGGAGTAATTATACCCTTTCATCAGCACATGTGTACTACATCCATCATCAGCTTTTGACAACATGAATTTTACAACGGAGGTGTTAACAGGAGAGGTGTCGATTGGACCTTCAGACCAGTGGGAAAAAAACACTTAGCACTTCGTATAAGTGAGTGTAGTTTTTATATCATATTTGGTTCACTTGTTGTAACTCCTAATAATCCTGTGGATCCCCCCTTAGCTCCTGAAGTGTGTAAAAGTTCTTTTACCCAACGGAGCTAGGGTTAAGGCGGGCGTACACTGTGCAAATTCAGACCCAATTTGCAGCCGTGCGTGCCCCCGCATTCATGGGTGATTGTGGCCAGGGATCGTGTGTCCTCCCTGCTGTTTTAGGAACAAATCAAGTGGCTGCAGCTTTAAATCGTGCTTCAGTCACACAGTGTAAGACACCGTCATGATCACACAGTGTACACCGGCATTTAGGGTTCAGGCAACGTGGTGAACTTGATGAAACATCCACCAACTCATAATAACTCAGTCTAAACCAACAAAACTGAGCTTTTCTTATGTTTTCAAAATTATACACTAATAAAAGCATAGTTATATCATTCATATCTTTTTACTTAAGAAACAATGTGAATCTCACACTACACTGATGAGTGGGGAGAGCAGGAGACAAGTAGCAGAAGAACTACATTGGACCTGATTCTGATCTAACACTATGCCTTCGTTAAACTCAGCGTGTTCATCGGAGCTATTGTGCCTCCTTCGTGCCCCTTGTGTTACATCCAGGCGTGTTGAGGCGACGGCGGACTGAATGTATGAGCTGAACCCAGAGTTTGCCTCACACAGAGCAGAGAGGAGCAGAGAGGAGCAGGAAGAGCGGAGCACTGAAACTGGAATCACTTTGTTTTTCTGGAAAAACATGCCGCTTTTATTTTTAGGTTGGCGATACAATCGCACTGCACAAAGACTCACACCCTGGAACATCTGAAACACAGCACGGAAAAAAGGAAATATAAAACACATGCAGGTACATCCACCTGCACGCCGGCAGAGGGTCAGGGGATTATTATTGCTACTGCACTGTACTGCAGGTCTGTAAATATGCGGTAATAAGCCTCATTAACTGTCACTAACCACTCCAGACCCCCTGGTGAGAGGCTGCAGCCTTTATGTTTGCTCTGTACTTCTTTCCCATATTACTGTTAAATTCCCTAAGTGTGTGTTTGTTATCTTTTTTGCCTCGAGTGTCACGATTCTGACTCCTCATTAACACAGGGTACGTTAGGATGTTGTGAAATCCCTGCCGAGTGACGGAACAGGCCCTGGGGGGGGGAGGGGGGGGGCGAATATCTGGAGTATCTGGAGACTAATGTGACAGCTCTTCAGCCGAACCGCTGACTCCTCCAGGAGCATCAGCCCCCCTCCCCCCGAACACAAAGAGCTGAGGATGCACTCCCAGAAAAAAGACCCGTCTGCCCCAGAACAGAACAGCTAATGGAACAAATCTGGAGACGCACAGTTCATCTCTGTCACACAGCTCGACTCGGCGCATCCCAGTATGAACCCACTCCCGCTGGGCTTCAGGCCACACTGTTCACACCTGATCATCTCCACCTTCACAGCTGTTGGTTCTTTGATCGACAGGTTTGATCCCGGGTCGTATAAGTGTCCTTTAAACCCAAAATCTCCCCGAGTCAGAGGTCGTAATACTCAAGCACATTTACTCTGTTACAACTACTTCTACTCAGTTGCATTTTGGCTGTACATTTGTGAGAAAAAAAAAGTTTTTTAAAAAAGGAGTAAAAAAAAAAAAGGTTGAAAATTAAAAAAATTATAATCTGGTAAATTAACAAAATGAATTAACTAAACAACTAAATTAGAATAAAGTCAAACAAATGAATAAAAGGTGCAAATAAATTATAAAATAAACATGCAAATATGCAGGAATTAATCAAACAAATAAATTAAGCATCATGTAAAAAAATGTAACAATATAATCAAGTAATTTTTTAAAAATATGACAAAATGAAACAAAACTCAACAAAATGAGCAAAAATAACCAAGACATTAACAAAAATTAACAAGAAAATATACAAAATCACCAAAATACATATTGAACACTATGTATTTTTTTTTATGAGATTGTCTTTTAGTTATACTCAAGTACTGATGTTTGGGAGTACTTATACTTCTGCTTGAGTCACTATAATTATAAAGTACTGTTTCTGTGTACTCTACCCAGCGCTGCCCGTCATACTGGGAGATATTTCCTGTACACACACTCATCTCCTCCAGCCGTGGTGTTTTTTTTGCCGTGAACTCATTTAGCCTGTGAGGTCAGAACGGAGTCCGGTAAGACCCGGGTGTCACACCTGTACGAATGGAAAATGACGCTTAAACAAATCCAAGCAGCGACTTTAGTTATTAGCTGATGAGCCGGTTACGTAAAGCTTTTCTATGAAATATGGCTCATATATGGACTGATACGATAAACACACTGTCAGCAGCAGCGCCTGATAGTACTGTAGTACATTTACCCCTCAAGTACTTCTTACTCTTACATTTGGCCACAGCTCAATGAGTAGAAGTAAAATAAAAGTTGAAATTTTAAAAAAAATGTAGCAATACAATACATTAAATTTAAAATATGAACAAAATAATCAAATAAACATACAAGTGCATGAGCAACAACATGAGCAAAAAAGAACAAAATTAACTTAAATACTCGAGTAAATTTATCAAAATGAACATTATAATCATAAAATTTGAAAAAAAAATTAAAAAACAAGCAACAAAATGGTTAAAAATGAAGAACATACTCAAGTTAATTTAGAGAAATTAAAAACATAATAAAACTGAAGAAGAAAGGCAGCAAAATGAGTAAAAAATAAAGAAAATAAGCAAGTATGAATTTAGAAACATTAACAATATAATCAGAAAACTGGGGGAAAATGAACAAAAAAAAGCAACAGATTTAACAATGGGAAAAAACTAATTAAAAGTAAGTTCAAAAATGAAATAACCAACAAGCTGTGCAAAAAAAAAAAAAAAAAAAAATCAAGGAAATAAAGAAAATGACCAAACTCCATTTTCAACACAATATATGAGGCTGTGATGAAATGCATGTCATGACACTACTCACTACTCGAGTAGTTTGATGTTTTGAGTTACTCTTTTACTTTTACTCAAGCACTTACATTTATGAGTACTTCTACGGCTACTTCTACATGAGTCATTACAATTACAACGTAACAGTACTTCTACTTGAGTACTGCTTCTGATGACTGTCTGGTAATGACAACCTGTTATGGTGATTATGTAACTAACTGGCCTCCTTCATGCATCATCTTGATGAAACTGACCTTTATTTAACCAGGTAAGTCATTAAGAACACATTCTTATTTACAGCAGCAGCCTTGTAATTAACCAAACTTCAATAAGACACAGCAACGTGCTTTTGTTAATAAAGGAATTCTGAGAGTTTTCAGACTTCTTTAATTCATGAATGCACTGATGTAATATCAGATGAAGGTTTGACTCCGACTCATGTATGTGTACTATTCCCATGGGGCTTTAGTTCAAGTCAGTGTTCTATTTGTATGTTTATGTCTGCGTGCACATACTGCATCATGTGTCCGCAGAGCACTGATAGCACTGTATATTTTGCTGGCATTGGCAATTTGGAGGTTGCTTCATGATTCCTGTTCTAAACACAAATACTTGCAACATCTGCAAAGTCAGTAATATGTGGGGCAGCGGTAGCACTGTGCAAAATATAACACAACCCACTTACTAAAGCTCCTCCACAAGCATCAGGCCAGAGAACCTGAAAAACAAAAGGGGCCAATTTGAACACGTAGCTCTGCAGGATGCATCAATGTGAGAAACTGCCCAGTGACGGTGTGAAAAATGTTCACTGTGATGATGTCGTCCACATAGTGAACCACACAGTGGACCACATGGTGGACCACATGTTGGACCACATAGTGAAACATATAATGAAAAAACACAGTGAACCACATAGTGAATCACATAATGAACCACATAGTGAACCATATAGTAAACAACACAATGAAACACACAATAAACCACATCATAAAACACATAGTGAAACACAGTAAAAAACATAGTGAAAAACATAGCGAACCACATAGTGAACAATGTGATGAACCAAATAGTGAAACGCATATTGAAACACATAGGCCCCTTTTACACTGACAGGGAAGTGGCATGGTTCTCGGTTACGAACCTAGTTCTGAGAGTTTACACCAAAAAAAATTTGGTGGGGAACCTGGAACCTTGGTCCACTGCCCACACAGCATGTTGTAAACAGAGCAGCATGGAGGAATCGAGGCAAACTGCTGTCATACAGTCAACATACCAGTCGTCTGTCACGCTGCATCACTCTTCACCTTGTTGTTGTTAATATAACATCCGAGCATGATTTTGGAAAACTCACATGATCTTCCACCATGGTAATGTTTACAGCCACGCAAGGGATTAGTGTTTACATCCTCAATAAACAGGCGGAACGACCCCTGCTGATGATGCAGCAGTGATTATACTATGTCTATGAAGATTCTCAGTTATCTACTGTAGGTCATGGTTTCCAAGGCGTGTGGTTTTCCTTCTGTCGACTGGGCTGGAAATTTGGTTTGAAGATGTTTTGCTACCGATCCATGAAGCTTCTTCAGTTCTAGAAAATCTCATGCAGGCAACCAGAATTTAGGGCTCACTCACACTAGGGCCATTTTGGCTCAAGCCGAGCCGGGGCCCACTTCACACATTTCCAGGCCCCAGCGCGTCTCAGCTCACATTACCGGGGGCCGAGGCACGATCGGTCTTGTACAGACATCATCACATCGTCTGTATGTCAGGAAGTGCTTAACAGAAGCTGTGGCCGCTTTGAAAACATTCAGTGTCATGGAAAACAAATGAAAATATCCCGAAGACTTTACTGATTTCATGGCAAACTTTGAGCCATTTTGTTCGGATAAATAATGACCTTTTTAAACTAACAGCAAAGTTTGAAGGTGTTACATCACTGACCACTAACATTTTTTTATTGTTTTTTTTCACAGGACCATCTGCATTGGACAGAGATGTGGTGTGTGGTGGATCATGTCATAATCAAATGGACAGATTGTGACTGACTGTTAAAGGCAACTATTCACACTCACATCCAAGTGAACCTGCTGTTTGTCACCTTGGATGGTTCTGTAAATAAAAGTTTGTTCTCTGAAAGTGTGGATGTCATCACTATATGACATCTTCTTCTTTTCCTTTGGGCTGTTCCCTTCAGGGGTCGCAACAGCGAATCATCTGCCTCCATCTCACCCTATCCTCTGCATC
>JAQQAE010022354.1:0-10275 GCA_029823295.1 Pseudamia nigra | reverse complement strand
AATTGGGCAATGAGGAGTTAAATTCTTTCTGCCTCTGAAAGTGTGACTGTCTTATCTTGTTTCTGTTTCGGCTCCCTTTCATGACCTTGGACAGGCTGTGTGTAAACTCTCCCTGGAGACGACCCTCCCCCCGATTTTCATCAACACTCTGATAAGGGGATGAGATGAACTTTCTAATGGACATTTTGCCGCCATGGAGGGGCATCATGGAACTTAACATCTGACGAGGTGCCTTGAGGAAGGATTCTTGACTGATATCAAGGTGAACTTTTCTGTGGACACATGTCACCATGGTAACCATCATGGAACCTAACACCTGGACAATATGCACTGAGAAAGGATTCTTGACCTTCCCATCAGAAACTGATATGACACAATGCATCCATTGATCCTATGCACATTACATACACACCCCAACTCTCTCTGACCTTGCTTTGTCAATGCAATGTCTGCTAAAACTTGTCTGCTAATTGTGCATGTGAGGGTTTTTTTGTACGTGACCATAATTTTGCTTCCTATGGAGCCTAATTCTGGAAACTGTGCTTTTTTTACTCCCTTTCTCTATTGTATCCCCCCTTTTTTTCCCTCCAACTGCAAGGTGCAAGCCTAGTTCGCTGCCGTTTGTGAATTTCTCCTTTTTTTGGGATCAATAAAGTATCAATCAATCAAACAAAACTAAACATAATGTCAATCAAGCAACAAAATACTAACAGTACATGTTAGATGTGGGGCCACCACAGACATATATTGTAATACTTAATAATCAATATGCACATTTTTGGGGAAAACATTTTGGCCTTATCAGGCAGCTCCTTGAGAAGATGTTATACAAGTTTGGTGCCATCTGTCTACAGATGCATTTGCTAAAAACATGCTTTTCTGAGCCTAGAAAGTTTAATTTATAGTTGCACATTAAAACTATTAGGAGGTATTTATTTATCTTAACATGCCTTTGATTATTATTTTACTAAGGGCCTGATGATGTCACTGACATGTCTGCTGAGACACCTGCCCTATTGTGATTGGCACAGGTTTTTAAGTCCAGTACTTGTTTTTGTCTTACCTGGAGTTTCTAGAAAAATAAAGATGACAACTCTGCATTGTCAGACAGTGGTGTAATTACAGAGGAGTAAATGACAACCGTGCTGCTGGTATGCACAGGAGAAATGTCAGCAATGGAGATGGTGCAAACGGCAGCAGTTTGTTTATGGATGCGGCACAGAGAACATGTGTGCATTTGTTTAGTGAGGTAATGTGAAGCAGGCGATTTTTTTCTATCTGGAAAATTGATGCGTGTGAGTAATGACATTCCCTGTGAGCATGCAAAGACCTGTTGCCATGTGAAAGTGTGTATTGTGAGTTTGTGTTCATGTGCATTGCCCTTCCAGGCTAATGACTTGCAAAAATGAATCAGTACTGCAGATGTCACACTCTCCAATTACTGCATTGTGTTTAATAGGATTTTGAGATCATTTGAAACTAAATTCATGGCTGAGTCTTGGACAAATTATCCTTTTCAGACTCAAGCTGCAAGTAAATGTAGAGTGCTTCAGAGTAAAGCCTGGTTATGAAAGACAAAAATGAGCAACACACTTATTTTATTAAAAGCCATCCTAAGCAGTAAATCAGCAAAATAGTCAAATAGTTGATCCAAAAAATCCCACAAATTGATCACATATGAACAAAGATATACCAAAATAAAAAAGTAATGCTCAAACTGACCAAAAACAAAAAATATAGTATAGAATGAATAAAAAATGAAGAAAATTATGGGAAAGTGAGATACAGAAAATGAGCAATGGACTTATACAATAAGGAATAAATAAGTTAAGTGGGCAAGAATAATGACAAAAATAAACATCAGGGCTGTCAAAATTAACACGTTAATCCAGATTAATCCATGTGCATGATTAATTAGATTAAAATTTTTAACGCAATTAACACTATTAATGCACAATAACTCATACAGTATATCAAAGAAAAAGTGATGAAATCTTACGTTACATTTGACCAATGTCACTGCTAGGTTCTTTAGTATTTACTGCTTCTAAGTCAATTTAAATGTAAAAGTATAAGTCTTTACACATTTTGAAACGAATGACATTAGTTACCGATGAAACCAATGAACCAAGTGTCAAAAAGCAAAAACATCGTCATCAGAACATTACAGAGGTTCCGTTAAGTTCTACAAAGCAGCTGGAATTTCCTTTCATTACACAAGGTTAAATTAGAAAAAAATATATTGTACATTTTAATGTAAAATAAGTAATTTTAGTCGAGTGTCTATATCACCTTCTATCATGAGTGTTTTTGGTTCAACAAAATAAAAAACGAATGGGTATTAATTGTGGTTAATCAAAATTAGTCCACAGTGACCCTGTGATTAATCAGATTCAAAATTTTAATCTTTTGACAGTCCTAATAAACATAAATAAGTCAGCAAATAAATTGGAGAATGAGAGAAGAAAATGAATGAACATTATCACAATTATATGAATTAAAAACTAAAATGAAATGAATGAAAAATTTTTGTCCACACAAAAAACCTAACTAGGAGGTTTAAGTACATTTTTGGTCAGAAATATGGATGCAGAGTGGCAAAAAGAAATTATTGCATAGAAAACAGAAATAGATCCAATGTTCAAGGTGATTAAGACCTTAAAAAAGTGTACAGCCTGTAATTTAATATGGAATTTAGGACATCTTAAGACTTCTCATGATTATGTCCTGGTACTACAGTGCATACCTCTACTTTTCTCTGCAAGTATCTGCTTGTTTTGTTTTTCCTGTTTCTCAACAGGGCCTCACACTGATTCAATCCAGCCTTTACAGCTCTCTGTGCACACTGCTGCTATGCACTTGGGAACAAAATACACACCTGTAATGCAAACGAAACGCCCATAGTCCGCTTTGAACGTGTGAAGCAACTGAAGCAGTGTGTGGGCGGTACACAGACTTATTCACCATGACAAAAACATGTCTGGGTTGAAACCCTGTGGAACTTAACCAATTTGTTTCCCTGAAATCTGTTGCTCAAGAGCTGACTAATGGGTAACACTCGACATACAATGTGTCAGTGTACTCCCAGAGTTTTTAATAGTTAAAGGTGTAGGCTACCAGATGATCAGTGCCTAATATGTTTTTTCTTCTGAAAGTATGGCTGCAATTTTGGGAAAGGTTTAACAACAACTTTGAAATTTGCAGCTCTGTATTTGTTATGAACTCTAAAATAAACCCAAGAGCTTGAAGAGACTGCAACACATGAAAAAGTATTTAGTCTGGTACAGTGAATATGTAAAGTAAAAAATGTATATATATAAAAAATGTTGAAAATCAAACAGTTCATTTCAACTTTAAAAATACAGCATCAGGCTTGAGAAAATGATTTTGTGTAACATTTTATGGGACATATTCATCCATATTAGGCACAATACTGTACCTGTATTAGCCATTAATTATTTAATTTCACTTACTACTACTACTACTACTACTCTGAAAAAATGGATGGCTCATATGTGTTCCCTGATCTGAAGTGTTACCATGATGATTTTGTACATTTTTTAATAAACAGATAATACTGCACCTTAAAATCCAAGTGCAAAAGAATAAAAAAAAATTACACTGGTTCATCATTTGACAGCATTCCAAAACCTAATCATATGCCATTCAAATCATGTGTACATCTACAATTTTATCATCTTTTTCTTTTAGCAATTTGAATTATCTGTTCTACATATTTCGCCATTAAACTCTTACTCTTATTATTTTGTTCTTTGTGTTATTTTTTTCCATTATGCTTACATTTCTTAATTTTTTTGTTCACTTTTGAACAGTTTATCAATTCTGCTCATTTTGTTGACTTTTTGCTCCCTTCATGAAGATATGCAGTAAAGATGTAAAGATGATGCATTCTTAATTCACCAAACACATCAAATCAAGTGTTTGATGCTAAAGATTTCCAGGCGCATTCAGAAATGCCCAACTAAAAATGTCCTCTCATGTTCAAATGTTTCACCTTTGAGTGCTATTTTAGGTCGTCACCAGAAGTAGTAGACTTGCACCTCATAATAAAATAGTAGAAGTAATTATGCACAATGTATTTTAGAGAATGCCAATTCTCAGTCCATATTATCAGTTAATTAACTTTACTTCCTGTCAGCTTCAGCTCTTTGAAAGCTTTGCTTCACATTCTTCTCCAGGCTGTAAGTGGTTAACAGCCATCAAGCTGACTTTGAAATTGCCCAGACTGCCATTACTAAGGTTTTCTGGAGCCATCCCTTACCCTTTTAATGACAGCGGCTTCCGCCATTAATTCTCAATCAATAATGCAAAAAACACTCAAAGTGAAGTCCATTCTACCACAGCTTTTGGTAATGCTCCATGAAAACTAATGAGTCAGGCTAATTGGTTTGTCATCATTATCACCAGCACTCAGGAGTTCACCAGAGGAAGTGGCTTTTCCTTTTTAGTTTTAAAGAGCATCAGCTGATCGTTTTCATAGACTGACTAACGGCTCGGGAATGTCATCTGTAATGATAATATATTTAAATTTGATGTTCCCAGTTCATATCCAGCATGCCGTACAACAAGAAAAAGGATTTGCCGAAATTAATGCTGGAACCTTAGAAATATTGTATTTGCAGAAAATTCACCCTTATTCCAATTAAGTTGGGACATTGTGGAAAATGTAAAAAATACAATGATTTGTAAATCCTTCTCAACTGAATACACTACCATTCTAAGATATTTAATTTTTAAACAAAAAATATATATATTTTTTTGCATATATTCACTCATTTTGAAATTAATGGCTGCAACACCGAACATGTGATGGACCAATGTTTTGTTGAAATAAGCAGGGACATCTCATGATCTAAATGGTCCTTTTCCTCTTTAGCCTGGAGAAGACAACATCTGTGAGTTCCAAAAAGAAAATTGAAATATGGACTCGTCAGACCACAGCATACTTTTCCACTTTGTGTCAGTCCATCTCAGATGAGCTCAGGCCCAGAGAAACTGGCAGCATTTCTGGGTTCATATATATATATATATATGGCTTTCACTTTGCATGGTAGAGTTTTAACTTGCACTTGGAGATGTAGCAATGAACTATGTTAACTGACTATGGTTTTCTGAAGCCCACGTTAATTTCCTTTACAGAATGATGTTGGATTTTAATGCAGTGCTGCCTGGGGGATCGAAGGTCACGAGCATTCATTGGTTTCAGCCTTGCTGGTGACTGACAGAAATTTCTCCAGAATCTTCTGAAGATATAATGGACCATAGATGATGAAATCCCTACATTTATTGCAATTGTGAAAGAAAAACATTGTTCTTAACCTGCTGGACTCTTTGCTCATGCAGTTCTTCACAAAGTGCTGAACCTTGCCCCATCCTTGCTTGTGAATGACAGACTTCTGGGATGCTCCTTTTATACCTAATCAGGACTCATACCTGTTTCCAATATGCCTGTTCACCTGTGGAATGTTTTTTGAGAATTCCTCTTAGGTAGTGTGTTATAGTCCCCACCCTAGCTCTTCTGAAACATGTTGCAGGCATCAAATTCAAAATGAGTATTTGCAAAAACGATAAAGTTCATTAGTTTGAACATAAAAAATCTTGTCGTTGCAATGTATTCAATAGGATATTGTTTGAAAAGGATTTGAATTCACTGGCTTTCATTTATCAAACAAGTGTACAACTGAAAACTGGGCGTACACTTATTTTCACACAACTCTTGGCATTTATCAATATGATTGTGATCGTAGGATACAATCAAATCTCATGACAGCTTTGTGTTCACATACGCACGTTTGGAGGCAGTGTGGACATGAGGAGCAGCAGAATAAATCTGTCTGGTATATATGGTTCACATCTCTCAAGCTGCACTCACATATTCATCATAAAAAAATGTTACCATTGATGTATAGTATGACAAAGTTGACATTCTGTAAAATCCCTATTAAATAACAGAATTTTTTAACAATGCAGTGAAGATCAGAATGCAGATTAAATATTTTATGTGTTTCATGTTTTCTTTTCTTTCTTTTGGTGTTGGTCGGTGTTTGATGTGTGCATTTTATTTAATTCAATTTTATTTGTATAGCACCAATCATAATCAACGATTATCTCTGGGCTCTTCACAATTCAAAGCTGAGACCTCAACACCATACAGAGTAAACTCAACAGAACCACCGAGAGCAAGACAAGGCCGACAAGGGGAAGGAAAAACTCAGGGTAGGCAGCCATCTAACTCGACCGGTTGCGGTTTGTGGATAGAGGACAGACAAAAGAAAAGAGTGGAGATAGAACAACAAACAACACAAGCACTAGACGACGTCCACAGACACTTGACCAGCCAACAATCAGCAAGCGCACAGCAAGGACATCAAGAATTTATCTATGCTATTACCCACATATCATGATTCTTGCACATTTGTGCAAGAATAATCTGTCCTAACAGGACCTAACAGCTTTGCACTATTGATGAACCGATGATATGTCTTCTCTACCAAATGCACATCTGTTGATGGAAACACATAGTGAATGAAAAATTTGATAAATGCGGAAATGACATCAGCCACTTAAAGCGGTGGCAGCTAAGCTAAGCTAAATGCTAAGCTAGGGCTCCAATGTGATCTGTCTGTCTCCTCTGAGCAGCCTTGAAAACATCCACCTAAGTGCACAATGATGCTGCAGAGCACACAGCTGGAGGAGAACACTTAGAAGGTTTTCTATTTTCTTCAGGTACATCGCGGTTCGTAGGAATTGTCGCAGATAGCTTCAGACCGACACTTTGTTTTGATGACATCACATTTGTTCACCACTGTTACTGGGCTTCAATTTAGCGCCCTTATCTGTTTGTTGTGGTTAAGCACCTCCCAGGATTTTCAGAGGAGGTACATGATGAAAATGGACACTGACGTGAATTTTCTTTAAAGGAATTTCTGAAAATGTTCTTGAAAAATGTGATTTTTTAAAATGGAAACCCAGCTAGTGTTTGATCAAAATGGGTTCACTGGGAATAAACCCACAGGATATGATATCCATTGAAGTAGACAGTGCAGTACTCTAGAATAACTGGCACATTTACTGCATAATACCACTCAATACCAGTTTGTATGAGGCTATTTCCCAATGGTAATTCACGTCATTTAGCAAAATACACTACAAGGCACATGGTTTGTTTATGGTCAGGATAATGCATATGGGAGTTCAACACTTCCGAAAAATGATGTGAGACCTATCGCCATCATCAAAGATTGGATGAAGGAGCTGTTAGAGAATCTAATTATGGGACTGTACATACATTTCCACTGTAAATTCATTCTCCCTCCTTCTCTTGTTGCCACTGTGAGGGGGCTCCCTTAATCCAATATTATCTTGTAAAAACATGTAGGCTGATAGATTATCCATATATCACGCCGTAAGCAATGCTACACTCTGATCGGGGCCATGTAATCATCTCGATCATTTCAAACAAATAGTCCCTCGTTTAATCAATAAAGGTTCATATACTGGCAAGAGAAATGCTTTATGGATTTTGTAATCACCAATAGGCTCTAGGTCAGGCACCCACTTCTGAGTAATATTCTGTAAAGATAAAGTGTAAGGCTGCTGTATTGAATGTGTTTTAAATAAAGGAACCAATCATTTAATTTGATGGAAGGCCACTTGCCTAGATATGTGGCAGAAGTTTTTAGGATCATAATGATGCAAAGGTTAAATTTAAAATACAGACAGCACGGTTGGGGGTGATCAATGAGTGAAGCACACTCCTTCAATGGAAGAAATATTATTCATTTTAGGGAAAGTATCAGCTTTTAATTACCTTGAAATAGAGCCAGAATCAAGGGTTTTGTTTTCCAAAAGATTAAGCTTGACTTGCATGGCTTTTTTGGTGTTACCAGGTACAAAGTCAAACTATGGGAATCTCTTTTTGGCCCCTTTTGCTGCAGTTTCAAACAAACCAAACACATTGTAGATCTTTTGTTATTTTGGCTTATTATGTAAATTTTTTACCTTTTGCTTATTGTTTTGTATTATGTTGTACTTTATATTGTAATCAGCAGAGCAAACAGAAGGCACTACAGAATGCTTTTGTCAGAGATGGAGAATGTTGGCAACCAGAGCCCAGGGCCTCCAATAGGCTGCTAGCCTCACATTGAGATTGGCACCTGGAAGAAAACCTAGGGAAGAAAGGATGCAACATGGTGACCCATAGTGTAGTTTGCTGAAGGTGCTTGATAATTGACCCCTTACTTCATAATTGATGGTAATTCCATACTGCACTACGAGTGTTTGTGTAGATTTTAATTTTTGGATGAATATTTATTTTTTGTACATTTTCTGCATTATTATTATTATTATTATTATTATTATTATTATTATTATTATTATTGAATTGTAATTCATTTTGTACATTGCTACATTTCTCTCGGTGTGTTGAGTTAAGAAAATCTTAATAAGACTCAAGCTCAGCTGCAACCTCGAGTGCCTTTTTCATTCTTTTTTTCATGCATTTTAGAAATACATGTACAGTCTAAATAAATAGGAAAAAATAAGCAGGCTGCTATGATTGTCTTCCAAGCATACAAAAAGGTTTTTCCATGCAGCCTGTTTTGACATGTCAGAGCCATATACTTGTAGACAGCTATATTTCTCTGCTGTCAACAAAACTATAAGTCATACACTGTGTGTTAGGATGACAATTGTGGATGGAGCAGACTGTCAATCAGAGAAGACTGTCTTGGAGATGACCTTCATACAGTACAGCAGTTACACACCAGTGTTTATACTGGAAGCGGTGTCTGTCTGTCAACTACCTACCTAATTTGACATTGTAGTGCAAAGTATTTGAAGACCAGTTAAATCACAAGCAAGATTGTGTTCCTAATGTCTGCCATGAACACTCACATTAAGTATTAACATTGTTGTTCACTTTCACCCTAATTTTGTGTTCCGTTTAAGGTAGAGTTTAACTCAGAGTAACTCTAACTGACCTACCAAAGATTGAAGAAAATGGGCATCCGTCGCCTGTTGTGCTGTTAATGTAAAAACTCGTCATTGTGCACAGATGTGCTTCATTTGGATCTAATTGAACTGTGGCTCATTGTGATTGGTCCCCCGCTGTTTGTGAATGGGAACACTGACTGGGAAATGTCATTCATGTGTTTTACTCCTACTCGGATTAAAGGTCCCATTACTGAGAAATACCCTGCTGTTAATGTCCCCAGGCACATTGCACTGTGGAGGTCACCATGTTAATACATACAGAACTCAACCATTAGCATTGTGCATCCATACTGTGAGAGCTTTTCAACACATGCAAAGACTGTTTCATAGAAGGCTTCTAGATCTTTTTCGTTCAAGACCGCAAAAGAAAAGTAAAATAATTTGTATCTCAGGGGTTGTCTTTGACATGATTATACTACAAATGGATATCTTGGTCTAATTTGGCACTTGTTGGATTGAAAGCAGGGCTGAATTTTTATCAATGTTGTTCATTTTGTTACTTGGCTTGTCCATTTTATTGTTTATTTTCCATTCAAATGGTTTTGTTCATTTTGGTTAGGTAACATTCATTTAGCTTATATACAGTGGTACCTCGGACAACAAACTCTTCTGACAACGTAAAATTCGGATACCAAAGAAAAAAACTGCAAAAAATTTACCTCTGACAACAAATTTTAAACTGGATAACAAGAAGTTACTTCTGGGTCTCGGTGAAGCTAACAGCTCTTAGCCAAGCTAACACAGGCTAACAGCAAATATCGTTAGCCTGTAGTCACTTCTGGGTCTTGGATGTGAAAGACCCGGAAGCTAACAGCCATTAGCCAAGCTAACAGAGGCTAGCTGCTAACAGCTGTTAGCTCATGTTATGGAGAGGATACTGCTGCTTTGGATCAAAGTGAAGGAAATCGCTGGTGATACTGTACCATCATTGAAGCTATTGGGCAGCGGCGTGCCGGCTCTTGGCCCGCGGGCAGCGGCATGCCGGGAGCAGACACGCTGCGAGCCGGGAGCAGACATGCTGCTGGTCGTGGGCCGGGAGCGGACACGCCGCTGGCCGGGAGCAGACATGCCGCTGGCCGGGAGCGGACACGCCACTGGCCACGGGCCGGGAGCCGGCCTGCCACGGCGTGTCCACTGTCGTCCCGCAGGCAGCAGCGTGGTGGAGTTGTTTACAGTTATGAATGTGTGCAGTGTCCACGGACACACTACCAAGTCATAAGCCAAGGTAAGAATACATTCGAAATCATTTTTAGAACTAAT
>JAQQAE010022353.1:0-10275 GCA_029823295.1 Pseudamia nigra | reverse complement strand
CCCCCCCCCCCCCCCCCACAGGAACACATATTCCTAAGGGCCTCATGTATTTAGGTTTTCAAGAAATATTTGTGTGTCAGCAGAGTTTTGTTATGTATTGTATATTTTATTTCTGTAATAATTTTATATTTATTTTGTTGGACCCCAGCAAGAAGAACTGCAGCTGTTTGTTGCAGCTAATTATAATCTGTAAAATAAACCAAACTCAACTTTTATATAGGATCCGAAATAACATAGATATAGATTTGGTAATCATACCGTGATCCGAGAAAGTGGCAGTGTCTGTGTGAAGTGGGTTTTCAATTGACAGGTTTCTCTTTTCTTTCTTGTCATAATATAGATTTGTACAGTAATTGTAGTAGCACTAATAGAACTATTGACTGTTACTCTTTGTCTGGAGTTAATTTGTGCCATTTCTTCCCGTCTTAATGTGCCTTAGACCATCAGTCGCAGACAAATGGTGGCTACAGAGACAACAGCTACTACGAATCCATATTATGACAATAAACACTCAGTTGAGTAAAGGACAGCCCTTCATTACTTTAATGAATTAAATTGAAAGTCGACGAAAGCATCAAATACTAGGATGAAACTGTCTCTGATGAGGACTGGGAGCTACCTCTGCTGAAATGAGAGGACGGGGACGATCCTGTAGTTTTAAAGGTTACATAGTTACTGTATTCAGTAAACCTCAGAACCAGGATGCTGCCTGTGAAGCACAGACAATCATCAGAGTTGGTGAAACTATTTCATTTCTTGTTCTTTTTATACCAACTGCTGAGGGTGTTTTTCAGGCTCATTGGGTGGTTTCCTGATGCCTGCGTTAAACCCAGGAGAGTTTAAATCACTTTAATAGATGTGTGATGCTCAGAATTTCCAAGAGGCTCCAGAGAAAAATGTCCCTGCATGTATAACTTCAATTCAGTTAAACTGCATTTGTATCAGTCCAATCATAACCCAAGATCATCTCTGAGTGATTCACAATTGAAAGCCAAAGCCTCCAGACTATACGGAGAGCAAACCATAAGAAATAATGAAGAAAATAAAAATGCAACAGCAAAATAACCACAGTGAATGAAATAATGAACAAAATACCAATAACCTAATTAAAATTAAAAAAACACAATGAGCAAGCATGAACAAACCAATCAAATGCATTTAAAAAATGAATAAAATAAGCAATAAAATGAGCAAAAATGAATAAAAAAAAAACAACATAAGGACCAAAATGATTGAAATAATCAAAAAAATAAGCAAATTAATGAACAAAAATTAACAAAATAAGCAACAAAATGAGAAAAATGAACAAAAAAATCAAGTATATTAGCAGAAATGAAGAAAATACTTAAACAAAAAATAGAAATGATCAACATAGTCCCGTCCAAAAAATAATCCACACAATATAATGCACAGACTGAACAAAAAGGGATGGACTAACCAAATACAGCACTAAAGAACATTATGAGATAATCACAAAAATAAAACATGTAACAATATAATAAAGGCAATAAATAAAATAATGACCCCATATGTGAAAAACAGGAAGTGACGCAAACAGTAAATGTGGCGTAGAACACATCCTTGGACCGTTTGTGGCGCCGCTACCACCGCAGAGGCACAGAAGCTCGAATTTCGCCCGCTGTTCTTCTCACAATGCCCGGGAGGAAATAACATAAACACACACAAACATCCCTCGCTACGTTTCACATCACACACACACACACACGTATTTCTGCTTGTTCTGGCTCATTCCTGCTCATCCCACGTGCAGAGTTCTGCCTGGAGGGTCGGCTAGAGGGCAGCGTGCGGCGGCCGACATCCAGCACATGGACCTGATCTGCAGCTCGGCACGACGAGGACGAGCTACCGGAGAGACCAGTCGTCTGCAAACACGTCGCATCCCGCGGCGACGCTCTGCTCGGGCTCATGCCGGCGGAGTTTTCCCTGAGAAAAATGGGCCTGTGCATGCATTTATGTATGTGTGTTGTTTTTTACTTTTGTATGTATCAGTGTGAACGATCCTTAAAGCTGAGAAACGCAGCCTAAAATGTTCCCGCTATAGAAAAATTATTATATTAACTATTTATCAGGCAAGAAACCATATATGGTCACTTCCACAGGCTTTAAAAATGGCTCCTCCCACATCCATATTTTGGAAAGTGCACTTGTTTTCCTGTTAATATTTACATCAACTGTTTGAAATGACTCTCACTATCTTATGGACTTTTATGGAAAAAAAAATGTAATTGAAATACTGAGCAAAATAATTAAGAATATTAGTAAAAGCTAGCAGGATACTCAAGACAGTGTGAAAAAAAGAACTAATTTCCCCAAAAAATTGAGGAAAAGCAAACACAGCAGTCAAGAAAATGAGTCAAACTGAACAAAATAATCCAGAAAGTGAACAAAAATGGAGTAAATAATCAAGAAAGTGGACCAAATGATCAATAAAAGAATGAAATAAACAAAACGAGCCAAAAGTAAGCAGCAAAATGAAGAAAAATATGCAAAATAATGAGGAAAAAAGAGTGACAAAATGAACAAAAATGAGGAAAGCTGTCGATTTTAGTACACCAACATGAACAAAATCAATTCTAAATCAAAATTAACACAATCATCTGGAGTATGTCAATCAGTGCCCTATGAAGGGTTAAAGGTCAAATTATTGCTTTAGTCAAGTTTAAAGATGATTAAGTGTTGATTTCATTTATGAGCTAAAGTCATAACAAGATGTAAATAATGCAAAAGATGCAACAAAAGAAGAAAATGTTTACATACAAGATGCAAAAAACACAAAACTATCTGGAAAAATCGCAAAAAGACATAAAATTCTCTCAAAGAAATGATGACGGATGCAGAAATGACACGAATGATGCAAAAAGACTCTGTTTTTAAAACTTTTACTGATTACATTCATTGACACTTAATTTTCTGACACTAAATCCAAATAAATCAGTGATAATAATCAAAAATCAATCACCTCATAATAAAAGGAATTTTTGTTTTCTCACCAAGCTTAAACGTGCCTTTGAGTCTTTTAAAGAGTTGTGATGTAATTTTATACTTTAAATATAATCTTGGGTTAGAGTCCATGCATTTAACGGATGCGTCAAATACTAATAAGACTCGTACTACAAATTAAAATCCTCTTGTATAAAGCAAAAAGAAACAAAAAAAACACTAAAACGAGCCACTTCATCTGTTTCTGCCCGACGATAATGGGAAAAAACGGCAAAATGTACAAAAGTTCTGCTTATAACAAGTAATAAAAATGCTATTGTTTAAGACAGACTTATTATCCTCCAGTAAGTGTTTTTATTTTGAAAATAATGTTGGCAGACTATGAATTTTGTGCTTTAAAGGGAAATGTCACGATGACGGAAACAGCAGCGGGTGCATTTGTCTGGACCCGGGCTCGCTCTCAGAGGTTCTGTCGGGTCTTCGTTCCGTCATTGAGGTTTCGGCCTTGAACTGTGAAGAGCTTAGAGCATTTATCATTTAAAAGAGCCATTGTTGAACAGAAAGAGGGAAAAAAAATGTGTGCAGAGGCACCAAAAAACCATCTTTATGTACTAAGTGATTTACTCCTAACAATTCAGCTGGAAACACATTAAGATTAATCTGTTTATTTTCTTTATTATTTTGTTCATTTTCTTGATTTTTTTTAGTTTTTTGCTCATGGACAAAGGCCTCCAACAAACTCTGCAACTGTCAAAAATATAAATTCATCGTCCAAATGTTCGGAAGCTTTTTACAAACGGTTTCTACTGGGATGTGTGAGATGAATCAGAGCGAACTGAGAAAGTCCTCGTGTATCAGTTCTGAAACACGTTAACTACTTCCATCACAGATATTTATAAGAAAACACATCATGTGCATGAAACCTTTACCAACAAACTCCCAGCGGTGATGACAGAGGCACTTTAATTGTTTTTTGAAATGTGCATAATATACTGGTTATTAAAAACACATGAGGAAATTATGACAATGAACAGTCTGTAGATATCAGACACGTAATGTAATGCTTTTTAAGGCACACTGAACGTTTATTTTTAACAAATTTCAAACAGATTTTTGGATGAATCATCGTCTACTAAGTGTAGCTGCAGGTAAACATAAAATAAATCAGCGTAAAGGCAGATTTTATGTCGGAACATGGTAACTGTGAGCTCCTTTAATTCATATTATCTATAATCTTTGTTGTAAATGAGTTTTTATGCAGCAGTTTTATGGACTTTTCTCTGTAATAAGAGATACAAGACTGAAGTCTGACCTCATTTGGTTCATTCTGACCTACTGCTGTGAAAAACTGCGTTAAATCAAAACATTCAAGAAAGAAAATGAGCAAAAATATCACAGTCTGACTGGAAAATGACCTGATAATCCACAGCACAGAGCGTTTCAACGAGCCCGACACTGCAGTAAAACTAAACAGTGAATACAAATGTCTGAAAAACACAACGTTCCAAAAAAAGAGACACTGGCGATGTTTACGATCAACAAGTTCAACCAAACACCCGAATAAACGGTTTGAGTCGGTCTGTGAGTATTTTCTGACGTCCCCACCCTGTCTGTGGCTCTGACTCCACCGGGAGGAATAAATCTTTACAAATGGATCCAAAATATACGGTTTGGTCTTTGAAAAATGTGGAGTGGGTATGATGAGCGATCAGTGTGGGACTCCGAGCTCAAAGTTAAAGTACCTATTCCAGAGACATGCACGACTGCCATTAACTTAGTAAAACTGGGTACAATGGCTCTCAATTAAAGGTCCTGCACTGTCAAAATGCATTTGTATTGGGTTTTGAAGTTTAAATTATCGGTGTTGCAAAATAAAATCTGTAAAGTTATAAACCTGCACGGTAACAGACTAATCCTAACAAAAAGGTGGACGAAAGGGGATACTTTGTAATGGAATTTCACTGTTACTTATCTGTTACTCCCATATATTGTATCATGCTTCAACGCTGCACACACGACAAGAGAACAACGCTCCTCACATGCTGTGACCATGACCTGACGTCTCTTATCTGTTACCACAGAACTGGTTTGAAACAGTCTGCACACACCTGTTGTCTGGCAGACGCGTCAGCGAAACTGCCCACAACACGCCATCTCACACCATCCTGGAAATAAACTGGCCATTTCCTGACTTTGGCAGAGATCTCTCTGCACGCACCTTGTGAATAAATCTAAAAGACAAAGAGAAGCCTCCGACTCTTCTGTACTTTTACCGGTTGGGTAACAACAGATTTTCCAGGCGTAAACCCCACAGAACCACCGAGAGCAAACCAATAATAGAAGATAGAAGTCCAATGCATCTCTATGGGAAAAAAACTTCTCGGAGCCGGACGATCGATTCCCCAGTGGCCAAGCGGTGGAATTACAATGTGAAGTTACTTCCGCACTGGCCTCACTGAACAGCCCCGGTTGTTGCCCCATGGTTGGACCTACTGTCCATCATCAGATGGTCACTGTGGTCATAAAGAGATCGACATGGTCAGCAGTAATACTCATGCAGACTGTAAAATTTAAACCGTGCACAGTTAGGACTGAAGGTCCCAAAATGTGCCTCCACCAGCAGAATGAAGAGTTGATACAAGGCAGAATGGATCCATGATTGATGTTTCTGATGTCAATCATTACCACAACATCTACATGTCACAGTGGAAATCCACACTCACTGTCTGTGTTTCTCTTGTCCACTTTTTGAACCTTCGTTCCCTGTTCTTAACTGACAGGAGTGTCACCATGTGTGATCTACTGCTGCCGTCGTCCATCTGCTTCAGGGTTCGACATGTCGTCCGTCCACAGATGCTCTTCTGCATCACTCAGTTGGAACCAGTGATCGTTTGAGTTACTGTCGTCTTTCCATCATCTCCAAACAGACTGATTATTCTCTGATCTCTGGCATCAACAAGGTCATTTCATCCGAGAACTGTTGCTCACTGAATATTTTCTCTTTTTCAGACTATTCTCTATAACACCTAGAGATAGTACAAATGTCACAATAGCCCAATATTATCGTTATTGTAGTACGTGAGCAAAAAAAAAATCTATAAAATGAACAAAATAATAAAGAAAATAAAGAAATTAATTTTAATGTGTTTCCAGCTGAATTGTTATGACTATATCACGCGGTACATAAAGAGTTGATGCTTTTATTGCCTCTGCACACATTTTTCCCTCTTTCTGTTCAATAATTGTCTTGTACATTATAAATATGGCCGACCCCTGCTCTCGGCTCTTCACTCTCAAAGACGGAACGCCAACCCGACAGAACCTCCGAGAGTCCAGACAAATGCACCCGCTGCTGTTTCAGTCATCATTTCAGGAGTAAACAGTGTTTCTTAAAACCTAAAACCGTACCCAGAAGATATCCAGGAAACAGAAACCATTTGAACTCCTACGCGTCTCTGCTCTTAAGTGCATAATTATCACATTGTTCCTAAAAAAGGGAAACCCCACAAGCGTGCGCCTGCCGAATGTTTGCTGCACACATACCACAAGGGATGGCGATGCTGAAAAAACACTATCATTCTCCAGCGCGAAGCCCCACTTACTGTCAGCTCTAAACACCCTCTCATTAGCTTTTCATTACAGACTAATTGGCCTTGAATTGTGTGGCAAACAGCAGCCTCTGCGGCGCGGACACAGGAAGTCCGCCGCCGCCACCTCCGACCGGGAATCGGAAACAGAGACCAGGCTGAATCAGCTGCTGGTTCGTACACTGACAAAGCAATATGTACAGACCCGGTGAGAGGACGACAAGGCGCTAATTCATACCAGAGGGCTTAAAGTAGGTCTTTACCCACACAAACCATGAGTCACAGCACGGAGACGGGATTTGTGAAGGCAATACGATGACAGTAAACACGATGATGCACGCGAGGGTGTGGATTTTGTCTGAATAAATTAAAACTAAGCAACAAAATGAACAAAAACCAAGAAAATTAGCCAAAAAAATGTGCATATGAACTAAACAGGTAAGAAAATGGACAGAAAAACAATACAAAATGTACAAAAATAAGCAGGAAAAAAAAAGTAACAAAATAATTCAGAAAGTGGACAAAAAGTGAACAAATATGATAAAGAAAATAAAGAATAAATGCCTCCATGACACATTTTTGGAGATCCTACTACTATGTGGTGTAAATAGCCTGAACGGCTCTAAATCTGGAGTTTTCTTCTTGTAAAATTCGTGGGTCTGGTAATTTCAGTGTTTCTTCCCCCGTTGTCACCACCAGACACGCAAACCATCCAGCATTGCTGTGAAAATAGTGTTTTGTCAGCGAAGGGGCCTCGGTGCCAGATCCTGAGAGGGGTCGCTTTCTGTCCGACCGCGATAATCACAGCCTCCTCCGTCTGAGCCGAGTGGAGGAGGACGACGAGGAGGAGGAAGAGGGAGCACGAAAACAAACAGCTCGACAGGACGTGGCGGCGGGGGCTCGGATTATCTCATCCATACACAGAAGCTACTATCACCGCTGTCAACTGAACGCATGGCTCCACGGGAAACCATGCGTTTAGCCCCAAAAACTCAATTACCCACAATCTACCATTTGGAGTTTTGGTGACATTTCAAAAGACATGGTTTAAAGGAACATCAGGAGGAAACGGTGTCACCGATTCTGATGACACTTTTACATCCTCATGATGAGGCTTAAAGCACGACGACTGTGCCCACACACGGCCTTGGTTCCAAAAAAGCTGGGATGTAAATAAAGCAGAATGCAATGATCTGCAGACCTCATGAACCCACACTTCATCCCTAATAGATAATAAACAACATATCCGATGTTGAACCTGAGGCATTTTACCATTTCATGGAAAATATGAACTCATTCTGAATTTGATTCCAGCAACATTTCTAAAAAAAGTTGGAACAGGGGACAACAAAAGGCTGGAAAAATAAGTGGAATAAATCAGAAACAACTGGAGGAACATTTGATGACAAACTAGGTTAACTGGTAACAGGTCAGTAACACGACTGGGTGTAAAGGCTGGAGTACACTGCGATTTTAGAAACGTGTGAACATGAAGGTATAGTGCACTGTGCAGGTCAATGCAGCGTACACTGTGCATTCCGACGTCCACACGGTCCAAACCTTCTTTTTCAATCAACACTGTGTATTTTCCAACTCTATGGGTTCCACTTTCCCTTTCCTGTTTCTTTTCTCTCTTCCCTTTGGAGCTAAACCTGGCAATCAGCTCGTCACACACACAGACACAGGGCTCTGATATTACTACATTTATATGCTTATGTCTGCCTGTGTGTGCAAGAATGTTAATCATATCCAAATCTAACTTCTTGTCTCCAGTATGTGACGTCTCTGTGACATTGCATTCTTTCTTCTTGATTGCACTTGCTGTTTCCTGGTGCTGAACAGGGGCAGCAAGGAGAAAACCAGAGGAAATGAATGTTCATCAGATGGAAATCAAACATTTGAAACCTGTTCGAGGCTCCAGCTGGTCATAAAACCGAGCAGAAAACTCAAATAGTGAGTAACCTCATGATGGAGAATTTATTACATCTCCAAATATTGCCTTCAAACTGGTATTCCGGCCATTTTTGTTTATTTACTTTATTATTTGCTCATTTTGCTGCTTATCTCTATTTTTTGTTGAACTTCTGTATTATATTGGTCATTTGTGTTAACTAGATTATTTTCTTCTTTGTTCTTATTTTATTAATTTGGTCTTATTATGTTAATCTTACAATTCAATTAACTGATTTTTTTTTCATTTTGTTGATTATTTTGTTCACTTTTTGAATTATACTTGAAAATGTGTCATTATATGGTCACTTCTTTCACTTTAAATTGCAGCCTAAATCTTAAACAATCTTAAAAAAATGGACAGAGGTTCAATAATCTGTGACAAACTGAGTCTAAAGACCATGGGACAATTTCAGAAAGATGTTCCTCAATGTAAGATGTGTCAGACTTTGAAGATCCACCATCTACAGAGTATAATATTATCAAAAGACTCAGAGAATCAGGAGGAAGGTCGGAGGTCAAACTGGATGCTGGTGATCTTGGGGCCCTCAGGCGGAACTGCATTAAAAACACACGTGATTGTTGACTGGACATTCTGTGTTAATTGTAAAATTAATGCCTCCCACCATTTGAGCTTTGGAATTTTGGTTTATTTACATTTTATTGACATCCCATGCTCAGTGTTGTGAATAATAATCGTTTTGACTTCTACAACAGGAATGCATTTGTAACACCAAGCACAACAGAAAGATAGAAAACGGAGGAAACATGATGGATATGTGTGTTATTTATCACTTAACAGGTTTGGAAAGTTGCCCACAGCTGACAGTGAGCATTTCATTAAAATCCCCGGTACCGGCGTTCGCCATTGACATCTGACGGTGTGCGGCGGCGTCTCAACAGCTCCGTGAATTGCGGCATTGATCGCATAATACAAGGCAAAGTGGAGGAAGAGAGTGGCGTTAACGAGGAGCCTGTTTGTCAAACTCCACCACTCAGCTCTGGAGGGGAGATCATCACAGCATGAAGAAGCGAAGGTGAAAAACCCACCTCGCACATCCCACCGTGCTGACCTTATTATACATTTATTACACCTCCGTCTGCCGCACAGGGAGATTTGCAGCTTAGGCGCTAATCACCATAACTGTTCATCTGCTCCATAGCAATCAGACGGTAATAAAAAGTAATTGAATTGAGCCCCCATGGAACCACCGTGGACAACAGGAACCCACTGTAAGGGACATGACATGATATGGTTTCAGAGGGGCGGCGACAGGAATCAGGCTCTGGAAGATTTGGAATCTGGATTGGAATATTTGTTACCTGAGCAAGACAGATTGGTGACTTGGATGTACGCTAGGGGTTGCTGTTGAGTGGTGAAATTCCTCCTCGTCTTCAGCGTTCTAGCAGATTCCAGAAGGTTTTGGCCCAAAAGTGAGCGGGACGTGGAGCTGTTCTCCTTCCACCTTGACCAATTAACCTGACCCCTACTGCATGTTTTTTTGCATGCATTGGTCTCAAAATACTGAGCGAAAATTTTTTTGTCGTGAGTCATTCTGCTCTCAAACATTTATTTGGATGCACTAATAAGTGATCTGGTCCATCTTTAATTTTTTGCGCCATTATTAAGATATTACAGAAAATAATCAGACAAATCACTGTCGTGCGAAAAGGTTCATTCTGTCTTCAATAAACATAAAACTTTTAGCGTTGTTCTTTTTTGTAGACAGACGTAGGTTTATTTACCTTGACATGTTTCGACAACTTCCTGTTGTCG
>JAQQAE010022352.1:0-10275 GCA_029823295.1 Pseudamia nigra | reverse complement strand
GACTGTTGTGGGACTTTTCATTCGGGACTTTTTGGGGGGGGGGCAATATGGGACTGGGTGAGGGATTTGTCCTGCATGTCTGAGTTAAGTGTTTGTGGCTGTGCCACCTGTCTTTAGCTGAGTAGAGTTTGTGATTTTGTTTTGAATTCATATTGCAAATATAAGTTCATTTTGACAGAGTATCTGTGTTGATTGTGTGTTGATTTCGTTAATTTTGTTTCTGAAGGTATTTTGGGGGTTGGGAAAAGTTGAGTTTTCTAATATTCTTTAGCGAAATATAATATTTAAAGATACACTGCACAAATACCATTAACTGCAGACAGATCCGCCCACGTCCTAATAGTGCGTTGTAACTCGCCCATAGAATTTTATATGGTGTTTTGAATTTTATATGGTGTTTTATTACATCATAAGGGAGGGGTTGAGTTTGAACAGAGCTGTTTGCAGAAGAAGCAGGTTACGTAGTTTGCCTTCAAGACTCGGGTATGAATCAAACATGCTTCAGAGCTGTCTGAGTCGCATTAACAGATGTAGATTATAGCGATGGACATTTCACTACATTGTAATTCATAGAAGTACGAGGTGAGCTAAAGAGGTAAAATACATGAAAGCCGCTTTGTGATTATGGAGAGGTCTGTGAGCATGTCTCTGCTAATAAAAGGTGTCAAGTTGAGGCATTTAGCACTCTACTGGGGTTTCTAGTGTTGTAGGCTTTTTTCCCCACATATCAGGACACTGATTGATTGATAATGAAAGTAAAAGCAAAATCATCGTTCATGAACAGTTTTTTAAAGTGAGGCAGCTTGCAGTTCATAGACCAATTATCAGGAACAATCCATCTTTTATGAAATTGGCTGTAAGAATTTTAAATTGCCCCATATCTTTGATTGACATGACAAACCTAATTGCTGCTTTAATTTGCGAATGAATTTTTGTGATTTTATTTGGCAGTTAAAAGTGCAAAGACAGGAAATGTGGGTGAAGCTGGTGGGGAACTGAAATGCAGTAAATGACTCAGCCCATTAGGAATCAAACCAGAGCAACTACAGCATTTGGTCCTCACCATACACATAGATGCCATATTGACTGCTCAGTAGCATGTCAGCAACTGTGTTATGTAGTTTTAGATAGAGGAGAAACATTTACACTTTCCAGTCAATTCCAGTGTATCATTTTTATACAGTATACCAAGGTTTATAACACATGTGGGGTGAAATAATTCCTGGTATTTCAAACAACTCACAGAAATCACTGAGAAATACAAGTGGTGTTGTACTTTTAATCTTGATAAAAACAATTTACTTGCATGTGTTTCCATGACAGTCCCTCGTTCATGTACTGTATACACCAGTCGGCTATAGCATTATGATCACAGACAGGTTAAGTGGTAATGATAGTGTCACTTATCACTGTCAATATGAGGCTGCAAGTGAGCATGTAGTTCTTGAAGTTGATGTATCTTTTGGAACACTACAAGGATGTAATCAACCTAGACAAGAGCCAAATTATGATGTCAAGACAACTGGGTCAAAGCATCTCCAAAACTGTGGGTCTTGTTCGGTGGTTCTGGTTCTGCAGTGGACAGAACCACATGAAGAAGGAAGGACAACTGGATCTCAAATCGGTAGAGTATTTAAGAGAACAAAACATTACTGCCACATAATGTTGTGTAGGTTCCCCTTTTGATGTCAGAACTGCTCTAACCCAAGACATGAGCTCTATCAGACCTCTGAAAGTGTGCTTCTGCTCATTGATAACAGCAGATGGCAACTATGAAAAAGAAATCCACCACATTAGACAAGATGGCTTCAGTAGACTTTGAAACGTCTTCGCCATCCGCAAACTGTCATTCAGCCTGAAACATCATATCCAAAAAACTTTGTGTGGTAGAATCTTTTATACAGCTCCAAAGCTTTGACACTCAGTGCCAAGACAAAAAGGATGCTCCGGGCAGCAGAGATGTAGTTTTATCACAGAATGTGTAAAATCCCCTGGAACGCCCATAAGACAAACAAGTCCCCTCTCCAAAGAGTGGGACAAGAACGTTTGCAGCTTAAAACCATCAAACTCAGTTGGAGGAGGTTCCTAGTACACATTATCCAGAATCACAGACTTAAAGACCTCTGTCTTGCCTGGCATTTCCGAGTCTTCAAAGCAATAAGGAGGCAACGCAGGATCTCCCTACTGCTGGCAAATAATCCCCAACAAACATGGGACCAAGCAAGAAACAGAGAAGCATGGCTCCTCTGTGAAGACCCAATTGCCTATGGCTGGATCAACTATGGCAGTCCAGACAATGATATTACATGTTAGGCATTATAGTGGCACATACTTCAAATCCTGTAAACTGTGAGCTTGGGCCTTCGTGAGTCTAACCTGATTTTCCAACACATATCACAAATACTCAGTTGGATGAAAATCCAGTTGTTCATCCCTAGACACTGCAGATTAGAACACCCAACATGATCTTTAGGATGCAATGACCCAGTCATGTACCATCACAATTTGGTCCTTGTCAGAGTTGCTGAGATTCCTACTTAGTTTGGACAATTTGCTGCTTTCAGTGCAACATCTTTAAGGGCTAAATGTTCATTTGCTGCCCAATACTTCCACCCATTGACAAAATCAATTGGAATCATACATAAACAACGTTATTGCCTCTTCATTTGTTAGTGGTCACAGTGTTACAGATCGGTGTATGTCTATGGTGCAGTATGTGCTGTAAGTACTGAACTAGTCATGCCCCCCTCTATGTGAAACAGCTAACATGCACACAATTTCATCTTAACAGATAAAGTGAAACAAAGACAAAGCTGGTGTGATTCTGCAGCTTATTTTTAACAAGGTGTCATCCAGACACAGTGAACTCAGTAAGCTCTCATTTTGTCCCAAGTCTACTTTATAAATGATGAAAGAATCTGGCATTTTCACTCTAAAAGGTCATTCTAAATTTTCTGTCCAAATGTGGTTTTATTAAGTTTTTACAAGTTTTTCAAAAATGCTCCCTACATACTGTTCTTTTCTGCTGCCTCCTCCATGTCCACCTGCAGGATTTTTTAAAGAATCTGTCATCCTCAAAATATTCCAGATTCTTCTAAAAATACAGAAAGGACAATTTAATCTGTATAGTTTTTCAGTCGTTAGGACTTTTCCACCCACACCAAACTGATTTTTTTGCTCTCCATAGTACTGAGAAGAGCGCTCAGCTCAGAGTTCTCACCACACTGTATTAACTGTTGAAGGCTTCTTCTTTTGTCACTTGCCCTTTGTCAACTCTGACAAAGTAATGAGAAAATCCTGGCCCATTTTATCAAGGCATGCTGGAATATTTTTTGCTGAGCTGCAGTGCTCATTCTGTTCAGATCGCGACAACAGCTGTCATAGTGAAGTTTCTCATTTGTAAATTTTTGCTATTTCTTTTTGCACCAAAGGCTTTGCGATTCCTCCAGGCCCCACGTATTCATCTCACACCAATCGAAGACATTTTCTTTTAAATAATGGATTTTGAATGATAGTGAGACTTTTTCCACACAAATAACCGATGTTTTAGTCTTCAGTCTGTTCAATAGGTATATGTCTGCCTCTTTTTTTTATGATTGTTTACAGACACTACCAGTCAAAAGTTTGGACACTCCTCATTCCTTAGTGTTTTTCTTCATTATTATTTTCATCATTGTACATTTGTGCTGAACACAACCAAACTGTGAAAGAACATGTATGGAATTGCATAGTTAACCAAAAAGTGTGATTTGAACACATTTTAACTACCTTGTGAATCTGATTAGACAATGCCATGAGTGTGCAAAGCTATCATCAAAGCTAAGTGCGGCTACTTTGGACAGCTTTGTACACTTATTGAATTCTCTCATCACATTCATGACATAGTCACCTGGGACTGTGTTCAAATCACAGGTGTGCCTTGGCAAGAGTTAATTTGTGCCCTTTCTTGCCTTTGTAATCTATTTTAGACAATCATTTGTCTTATGTAGACGAAGGGTGGATAGAGTCAATAGCTCAATTGGTGCCAGTATAACTACTGTGCAAAATCATGCCATCATAACTTTAAAAAAATAATCATCATCTTGCACTTATCTGGATTCGAGTCGTTAGGGCAGCTGTCTAAGCAGAGAATCCCAGCCTCCCCTCTCTCCAGCCACCTCCTTCGACTCCTCTGTCCAGCTGAGACCGAGTCCCTCAGCACGTCCTGTCTGCCCTGGGGCCTTGTTCCAGTTGGACACACCTGAAACACCTCTCCAAGGAGGCATCCAGATCAAATGCATGGCCACCTTAACTGGCTCCTCTCAACATGGAGGAGCAGCGGTTTTGCTCTGAGCTCCTCCCAGATGGTCAAGTTTCTCACCCTGTCTCTAAGGGAAAGACCTGCCAACGTGTGGAGGAAACTCAATGTTTGTATCTGGGATCTTATTCTTTCACTGACAACCCAAAGCTCTTCAACATAGGTGAGAGTAGGAATGTACTGTACATTGACTGGTAAATTGAGAGCTTTGCCTTTTGGCTCAGCTCCTTCTTCACCACAACTGACTGATACAGCGTCTCCATTACTGTGGGCACTGCACTGATTTGTCTGTCGAGTTCATGCTCCATTCTCCCCTCACTCGTGAACAAGACCCCAAGATACTTAAACTCCTCCACTTTAGGGAGGAACTCCACCCTTTTATGGCTGAGAAGGTGCTGTGAGACAGCTTCACACACACTGTTAAGTTGATGGTTTGGCAACTGTGCATGGGGACACATTCAAGTCCTTGAGATTTTTTGGATTGACTGACCTTCATTTTATAAAGTAATCATGGACTCTCTTTTCTCTTTACTGATTTATTACTTGCCATAATATGGATTTGTACAGCAGTTGTAGTAGCTTATAGAGCTATCGACTTTGTACCATTCTCTCATAAATCTGAAGACAGGATGCCATGAGTGTGCAAAGATGTCATCAAAGCTAAATATGGCTGCTTTGGACAATCAAAAATATATAACATGTTTTTCGTTCAAACACTTTGTTGTTTAATATCTATTCCTATACGTGTTCTTTAAGTTTGGATGTCTTCAGTACATTATTTTACAATGCTGAAAATAATAAAAACGTTTTGGCTGCTAGTGTATTGTCTTTGTTTTGGAGGGGTTCTTTTTGCCTTGAAACCACATTGATGCTATGTGGTGGGCCCATTGAGGATGACTGGATGAATCAGCCAAAACAGCGAGCGCTTAGAGCGTTCAGCAGCTTACATCTCTCTCCATTCAGAGTACAGGGGGATGTAACTTATATTGTGCACACAGTTTGTTCTTCTGCAGCCCAGCACAATTCTGACCTGCTGCTTTTATCTTTTCAGGGAGGATCCATTCAGAACAGGAAATCAAAGAGATGCCTCGAGCTTGTAGCGGGCAGTGACAATGAGTTCGGCTACCAACTGGCTCTTCAGAAATGTACTGGACAGAAATGGTTCATCACAAACGTGCTGTTTAGCAGTTCCTTATGATCAACTGCCAAAAGGAAAACTGGAGCGAGTAGTACACTGAGCTGGATGGAGTTGTTTCTTTTGTGTGCACATGTGAGAGTGAAGTGTGGGTCTGTGTAAAAGGAAGCAGCAACCTGAGTGGAGAGCAGTGCATTATGGAACACGTTCATTCTGAGCACTTAGATGTCCTCTGATGAGCCGACATCACATCGTAAATGTTAAACATTTTATTTTGCCTACAGGATCAGCCATAGTTGGCGGACATTTTGCATTGCCAGATTTGAAAAGGTAGTATATTTTGTGTTAAATGCGGCATAGTCAGATTTTCGTTGACTTTAAAGATGTGATGGGTCCAGTATGTTTTTGTACTTAGTAGTTCATAACTGCTACTGTGTAGCAAGCTTTCTGAACCTGTCTCTGCTGTAATTATTTCATTTTAGTGTCTCAGGTTTGTGGGTTTATTATGTGATTAAGCTGTACAGTTGTGGGCACTGTTGGAATAAATCTGAAAAAAATGATTATTTTGTAAATGTACATACTCCACATTTGTAATATATAAAATAACTGATGTAAACTTTTCAGTGTACGCGCCTTTTGTCAATCAAAGTCAAATTCATTTGGTAATTTGTTATTTTTAAGATGTTCTGGGAGCAAACAAGTGGTTTCATCATACACAGACCTTGCCTCCCAATCTGCATTCAAATCATGTCTGTTAAAAATGGAAAATTGGATAAAGAAAGAACAATTTCATTTACAATTCTTCACTTTAAATACAAAAATCCAATAATGTAAAAAAAAAAAATCCTTTTTGCAAATATTTAATGTCTATATGTCTGTCCTGTTTAGTTCAGTTCCCCAAGCGCAGGTGAGTGTTGCTGGGCACTGAGCGGTGCTGGCCTGATCTGGCTGCCCGAGCAGGGCAGTCACCACAATAAAGTGGTTGAGTGTGACTCGGAGCCGAGCGGTGCCGGCCCACTCCCGTAGTCGAATGTTTATTGACACCGAGCAGGGCTGCAGATGCGACAAGTTTGTACATAACCACTGTGTGATGATCATGAATGAAACCAGGCTCCACACTGAGATTGCCGGCACGACACTACATTCTCCCAGAGGCTAATGCTAGCCTAGCCCTAAGCTACCTCTACGCGGCTATTTACCTTTTTCCTCAGGCTAATGCTGTTTCCTCTGCCTCCGTCATGTATCCACTCTATCTCCACTCTACCTCTTCCTCTGCTAACTCCCTCTGCAGGTGGAGTTTTTGCAACAACTTTATTTCAGTCTACCTGCTTTGACAAAGCTCTGCAAGACAATTAAACAACTCGCGGCGTAGCGAGTCATTCATTACTCACGCGACACGACAGATCGATAATTGTATCGATTCGTTGTTGCAACCCTAAGTGGAAAATTAACACATAATTACAGAATTCTACTTTCTACATTCAAAAGTTTGAGTCTGATTTAAAAAATTATTGAATATTTTAATTTTGTCAGGTACATATGTGGTTAATAAAATTTAAAAAAAGTGAAGAGTTGAAAATTAAGTAGTTTTTCATAGCTTTAAAGTTGATGCAGCAGACTGGTGAAGCCAAGGTTTTCATGTGTTGAAAATGTTATGTGATTTACAGGACTACTTCGAAGGACCCACAATGAACATAGTGAAGCACGTAAATGAGGGTTTTACAGTCCATTATAACCAGTTAAAGGTCATTATATGGCTCATATTTCAGAGCCATGCATTAGATTCTGACTCCTGAAACTGTGGTGTAAAAATCCAACACAAAACTTTGTTTTTTTCAATGTCAGTGATATTCATTATTTTGTTCTAATGAAAATGAAGAAATAACACAACTGCAAACTAGGTACATTTTCTAATTAATAGTGGTTTTGCAAGTCATATTTCATGCTGTGTATTATTTGATTCCTCTGTTTTTAGCTTCTGCAAATCGTTTACAGTTTTTCTCATAACCTGAAAAATACACTGAAAGCAAATAAAAACAACACTAAAACTAGTCATTTACTCCAAATATAAATGAAAAGTTACACCTTACAATATGGTACACATTAGTTATCAATTAGTTTCTTATTAACACATACATTGGGTCTATGTTGGGGTTATTACTTATTAATTTGTTGTTAATGCACATATGTATTTGTACAATAGTGGTTCATAAGGTTTATTGTTAGGGTTACTAAGACTTCATTAGGTAAAATATTACCAAATGAAATTAAAACAACTTAAGCACTCATAAAACTTACAAAACTATTCTGAAACAACAGAAATAAATTGAAATGAAAATTAATCCTGATTTGTACAAACCTCACTCAGATAACAGCTCAGTGGATATGACTTGACTAACACCCTGCCAGACTCTCTACACTCTGTCCATATGAAGAGGGAGGATGATAAGTGAACAAGGGAGATGGCATCCCTCCCGCTCCATTCTCAAATCTGGTTAAATCCATAAGCCATAATAAAATTCAATTTAATGTGCAGAACTGGCGCTTGTTTTAACCTCCAGAGTGCTTGAAATATTATTTAAATACGGCATTTTTGGAACAATGAATACATGCACACACAGCATTTAGTCAATGCAGTCATAAAAGTGATGTCAGTTTGTTCTGACAAATGCATGGGCAGAAGCTGAGAAACAGGGCATCTCTCTGCTCTGAATGTTGTCTGCACCTGGGGAGGAGACAAGTGGTGTAGCCTGTTTTCAACATGCCAGTCCTCATTACCATCCACATGCTGCACACCATGACATTAAATATACATGCAAACCCACTTTCATCAAAAGGACCTCTCTTACCAACACGATTTAATATATGCAACAAGAACGATGCAGCATGCTCCAACTTTTGAACGAGGGAAACTCAACAGGACTGCTCTGGCATGCAGGGGTGTGGGTTTCATTTGAATCTTGGGAGCATTTTTAAGCATGCATCTCTGGATTGCCTTGGACATTTTGAGCATCAAACATGTCCTTTCCTGGTGAATTGCTAATACTTTAAAGGAGACATATCATGGAAAACAAGTTTCTGTGTATTTTTAACATGATAAAACATGTTCCTAGGCCCAAAATTATTATTGCAGTATCTAAACAGTCATTTCATGGACAAAGACTGCAAAGCACTTCTCTGATCTGGTCAGCTGAATGTGCCTGAACACCTGCAGTTTGCCTCCTAGAAATACAAATAAAATTGAATTGAATACCTCAGATGTGATGTCACATCTCCTGTCAATCACCTCAGCCTGAGGCCTGGGCCCCACCCATTGGACTCCTGTTAGCTCTTGGCACAGTTCACTTCACACCAGTCCCTATAGGTGTCTTGTCTCATTTACATAATCCACACCACATGAACTCTAATTGGTCTGACCGTGCTATAATTCAACCAATTAGAATGAAGGTCAGAAAGGGACCAGAACCAGACCAGATTTTTTTTAGCCAAGGTTCAGAGAAGGGAAAAGGAATCAATAAAGAAAACAGCACTGAGAGGGATTTTGAAGCTTAAACCCATATTTATATCATCTTTAGGGTCCAGACACCTTCAATATTATGTCAGAAAATGCACAGTATGTCTCCTTTAATTTGTTCAGCGGAAGATGATGATTGGGTGGGAGAAACCATGACTAAAGTGTTGTGTCTAATTGGCAAACGTGGATATGGATTATTGATTTCTATATCGTCAACCAACCATGTGACGTCAACAAATAGCACACCATGTTGGTGACAAAGTGAATTATTCCACCTTGAAATATATAAACATATATATGTATATTTCCCTGATAATCCAAGTAAATAACAATTTATTGCATCATTTTACCTAAGGTTCAGATAAAAATCCCCCACGAAATTTTGAAATTGACCTTGACCTTAATCCTTGAAGGTCACAGCATAGTTTGAATCACCATAGTCAACAACTCAGGGGTAGATGACATTTTCAACCTACATTGCTAGAAATGCCTGTAGGTCAAAGTGCAGTCATTTCAGATCATACTGATCTTCAAGGCCAGAGGTGCACAGGAGACAAGCCTATAACATATTCAAATTTGGTGCCTCCAGTAGTATTAGTACTAAATGACAAAGTAGGTTTTAATTATTTATTAATGCTGTGACATAATGTATATGCAAATTGGGTTGTGATTGCCACAGTAGCCCTCCCTCTATCCTGACTACCCATGTGCCAATTTTGGTTAGTTTGGGTCCAGGGACTTTGGAGATACGGAGTCAAATGTTCAGACTGACACATGTACTCATTGTTTCATGTCCTCTTTAAGTTTGTTGAATTTGATTTAAATTTGTGAACACCAGCATCAACAAATAATCAAGAAAATAAGCTAAACATTCACAAATTGAACAAAATAAACAATAAAATATGCGAAATCAACAATATTCTCCATAAAAATCATAGAAATGAACCAGAAGCCATCTGGTGATGGAATTCCCTCAGCTGTGTAGGGCAGCCTTTCTGAAGGAGAGCTGGTTAGACGGGGTGCTGTTTTGAAGAAGTGGTGTTTTGAAGTGGAAGTAGATGTAGTTTAAGTCCAGAAGGAAGCTTGCATTTTTTCATTTGACAGATACAGCTGAATATCATTTGGACATCATCAATTTACATACAATAAATCATTTGATCTCGTATCTCTCTTTGTACTTTGTGCCTTGTGAATCATGCGAAATTTGATGCAAATCTGATTACATACAGTCATGTGAAAAAATTAGGACACTCCATTAAATAGTCAGCTCTTTATTAAGAAATGTTCACATATCAATGTCCAATATTATTTTTATTTATTTCTGGAAAA
>JAQQAE010022350.1:0-10276 GCA_029823295.1 Pseudamia nigra | reverse complement strand
CTCAGGATTGGGTCTCTGCTTTTTGCAGATGATGTGGTTCTGTTGGCTTCATCAGGCCGTGACCTGCAGCTCTCACTGGAGTGGTTTGCAACTCCAGTGTGAAGTGGCTGGGATGAGAATCAGCACCTCCAAATCTGAGACCAGACGGAAAGGGTGGAATACTTCCTCCGAGTTGGGGGATGAGGTTCTGCCTTAAGTGGAGAAGTTCAAGTATCTTGGAGTCTTGTTCATGAGTGAGGGAAGGATGGAGCGGGAGATTGACAGGCAGATCAGTGCAGTGTCTGCAGTGATATCAACTCTGTATTCATCTGTTGTGGTGAAGAAGGAGCCGAGTTGAAAGGAAAAGCTCTTGATTTACGGGTCGATCTACTGTACGTTTCTGCCCCCACCTATGTTCATGAGGTTTGGGCCATGGCCGAAACAACAAGATCCGAACAACAAATCTTGCAATGTAGAGCATATCAGTGTTTTACGTCATGAATTTCTGCATTTACCTGATTCTGGATCTAACACATTGATGATAATTAATGCATGTGTTACATTGTTTTTACATGTAGATAAATAACCTGTTCATGAAATATACATTTACTCTAACTTAAGTACTTATGTTTATAAGTACTTCCACTTCTGCTTAACTCATTATATGTATAAAGTAACAGTACATTTACTTGAGTACTGTTTCTGCTTACTGTGCCTTCCACTGCTGTTTGCTTCACTCAGAGTTTTGTGCCATAATATGGATTTGTACAGTAGTTGTAGTAGCACTAATAGGGCTACTGACTTGACCGACGCTTCCTCTGCAGAAGACAAATGATGGTCTAAAGCACATTAAAAATGTGACAAATGGTACAGATTAATTAAAGATCTACCTGTGAATTGAAAACCCTTCCGTGTGACTACCTGGTGATTCTGATGAGAATGTTGAGTGTAAAAAGCTGTCATCCAAACAGAATGTCTATACACATATAAAACACACCTTTTTGTATAAAGCATGATTTTATACATGTTTGTTCAATATTTGAATGTTTTCAGTGTGAATGGACAATGTTGAAAAGGATAAAAATAAAGAAACGACACTAAAGGAGAAGATGTGTCCAAACTTTTGACTGGCAGTGTATGTTTAAACTGTCTTTGTCAGCTAATGGATATTAACAAAAATGAATAAAATAAGCATCTAAAAAAATCAAAAATGCAGAAATAAACTATCAAACCAGAACAAAATAAGCAACAAAATGAACAAAATGATGAAATGAATTAATAAAAATAAACAAAGTAAGCAACAAAAGCATAAAAAATTAAGAAAGTAATAAAGTAAATTAACAAAATAAACAACTAAATAAAATGAGCAAAAAGAAATAAAGGAAAAGCCACTGGCAGTGTAGCTTTAAACTTTGTCAGCTGATGTAAATTAATAAAAATGAAGCAAAAGAAGCAACAAAAGAAGCAAAAATGTGGAAATAAATTATGAAACAAAATACACAACAAAATGAACAAAACTGCAGAAGTAAATTAATAAAAATGAACAAAATAACCATGAAAAGGAGCAAAATTAATAATATAAATGATAAAATGAGCAAAAATGCAAAAATACATCAATTAAAACAAATAAACAAAGGGGAAAAAATGAAGAAAAAAATCACGTAAATTAACAAAATGAACAAAATAAGCATCTAAACAATCAAACTTAAAGAAAGTAATAAAGTAAATTAACAAAATTAGCAACTAAATATGTAAACAAAATGAGCAAAAAGAATATAAAATTAAAGGAAAAACCACTGAACAAGAAAGGTGTGTCTAAACCTTTGACTGGCAGTGTCCATTTAAACTTTGTCAGCTGATGTAAATGAATAAAATTGAACTAAATAAGTATCAAAAGCAGTAAAAATATAGAAAAAAGAAGTAAAAGAAGCAACAAAAGAAGTAAAAATGTGGAAATAAACCAAGAAACAAAATAAACAACAAAATGAACAAAAATTCAGAAGTAAATAAACAAATATGAATAAAATAAGCATGAAAAGGAGCAAAATGAACAATGTAAGCAACAAAATGAGCAAAAATGCAGCAATAAATTAAAATAAACAAATAAACCAAAATGCTGGATTGAATGAACAAAAATGAGCAAAATAAGCGAGAAAATGAAGAAAAATGCAGAAGGAAAGTAAAATAAGCAACAAATGGAACAAAATGAAGAAACTAATCAAATAAATTGACAAAACAAACAACTAAAGGAACAATGTGAGCAAAAAGAAATGAAGGAAAAACCCGTGAAAGACAAGGTGTGCCCAGACTTTTGACTGGCAGTGCATGCTTTCATAAAGTACTGAAAATATATCATTTTAAATGATCCCAGCTGCGTCACCTGCGTCTGTATGAATCAGCCTGACATCAATGGTTGATGAATGAGGCTGTTCACGATAAGACCTGTTGATACGGTTTTCAGTGTCAAAGAGAGGATCAAAGTTCATCAGAGATAAAAGTGAAACCATTGTTCTACAGTGGCTTAAACATAGGCTTTGAGCTCTTTATCATCCTCTGAAAGTCTATGATGTCATAAAATGACAAAGTGGCTGCTTTCAGCCACATTGTCATAACAGTAATGATCAAGGGTGTAGGTCTAATGTGAAGTGATATGAGTATTTCTTTAATCAGAATGAGTAAAATGGACAGAAAAATGAAGTAAATCAACAGAGTAAACAACAGCAAATATTAACAAACACAATCAAATAAACTAACAAAAATGGAATAATGAACATTAATACATAACCATCCATCCATCTTCCACTGCTTGTCTCTGGGGTCGGGTCATGGGGGAAGCAGCCAGACTTCTCTCTCCCCGGCTACTTCATCCAGCTCTTCTGGGCGGACCCTGAGGCGATCCCAGGCCAGCCAAGAGACATAGTCCCTTCAGTGTGTCCTGGGTCTTCCCCGGGGCCTCCTCCCAGCAGGGCACTGCTGCAGCTGGTTTAGGGGGTACCGTGCGTAACATATATTAGAATGTGAGACTTCCCTCTTTCAGTGCTCAAAAAAAATATATGTTATGCGTGGTACCCCCTAGGCTGGCTGTAACATATATTTTAGGGTGTGAGAGGTCCGGGGTTCAAATCCCAGATGAGCCCCCAGAATATATGTTATGGCTGGCCTAGGGGGTACCGTGCGTAACATATATTAGAATGTGAGACTTCCCTCTTTCCCGCTCCCAAAGAGGACCAGTGCTCACAGAAGTGCAGTCCAGGTAGTATATTTATTTCCACATATGGTAAATACATCGTGTTGAGCCCAGCCAAAACAACAAACAGAACACCACTTTTCCTACACAGCTAAATGACCCGACAGGACAAAAAAAATAGCAAGCAAAATACAGGCTTCTTACCTGTATGTTTATCCCTAAACATAAACAGGAGAAAACTGTGCACAAATAAAACAGCTTCTCACCCCTGCCACCACCAGGACTGCTGAATTTAGAATCTAATTATGTACAGATATATTTACAGAATTATTTATAAAACCAATCATATAAAGGTCAATCCGAAAATCTAAGTCCAAAAGCCAAACCAAATCTAAACAGTCAAATTCATCACAATCATAAAGCACAGGCTAGAAACGAAAAAGAGGTAAACCTGGCACTATCATCTGCTGGCATCATTTTATGTGCAATTCTCATGCCATTCTCTGAGCAGATCCACTTCCTGAAAACACACACAGACAGGTGAAATATGCCCCCCTCAGGTAGGGAGGGAGCGCTGCAGAGAAAACACCCGTTATCACACACACATTATGACCAGGGGTCATAATAGGCATGCCCTGAACACCTCAGCAGGGAGGCGTCCAGGAGGCATCCGGGCCAGATGCCTCATCTGACTCCTCTCGACATGGAGGAGCAGTGGCTCTACTCTGAAGCCCTCCTGGAAGACCAAGCTCCTCACCCTCTCTCAAAGGGAGAACCCACCACCCTGCGGAGGAAACTCATGTCACCCGCTTGCATCCTGAAACTTATTCTTTCTAAATAAAAAACAATGAACAAAATAAGCAACAAAAGGAGCAAAAATGGGGGAAATGATCAAGTAAATTAATAAAAATCAACACAGTAACAAAAAAATGGGCAAAAATAAATCAAATAAATAAAAGAAGCAGAATAACAATTATACGTTAACAAAAAAATGAAGAAAAGATGCAATACGAAATGCAAATATTCTAGGTAAATTAACTAAAATGAACAAAATAAACAACAGGTACAGAAAAAATCAAGTCAATTAACAAATTTAGTAACTCAAGCAACAAAATGAGCAATAATACTGAAACAAAATAACAAAGACGAACAAAAGTAAGCAACAAAAGGAGTAAAAAGAAACAAAATACTCAAGTAAATTTAAAAAATGAACAAAATAAGCAACAAAATAAGCAAAGAGCAAAAATAGAAAAGAAAAATAGACAAACAAACAAACATGGACAAAAAAATGCACAGAATAACACCAAAATAAGCAACAACAAAAAAATCCACAAACAAAATAATCAACAAAAGAGGAAAAAATAAAGAAAATAGTTGAGTAAATTAGCAAAAAGAAGAAAAGATCACAAATGAACAAAATAAGCAACAAAATCGGTAAAAAAAAAAAAAAACAAGTAAATAAAAAATAAATAACATAAACAACCATATGTAAAGCGGGAATAAATTCCTCATTAGTGAGTAGTTTTTAATTAGATGTTTTTTTCACTCTTAATTAGTTATTTTTAGGAGTACGTCTACTTGAGACATTGTAATTGTAAGGCTTTGACTTGCATAGTGTTTGTGTTTCCTCTACCCACCTCTGGTAATGACTCAGGTCTGAGCTGATGAGAGCTGTTGAAGCAGCCTATTACTCACGACTCCACAGCGGCCCGGCCCCTGTCAGCGCTGCACCCTGGGTAAGCGTGCAGCGCTATGGAGGCTGGTGCATAGCAGGCTCTATAAATAGATTTCCCCTGCAGCTCTGGAGTCGGAGTACAGTGTGTGCATTAGTGGGCTGGTACGCAGCGAGAATGACTGGAAGTTGTCATGTCACCGGTCGAGTCTCTACGTCCTTCAGTTCAACCAGTGTTCAGCAATGAGTCAGGGGGGTCGTGTGTGGAGCAAGGGTGTAGGGTTTGTCTGAAAGCTAGGGGGCAGGGGGCAAAATGAAAAAGTCACGAAGGAAATGAGTAAAACTGAACAAAATCATGAAGGAAGTGAGTAAACATGAACAAAATCATGAAGGAAGTGAGTGAAAATGAACAAAATCGTAAAAGAAGTGAGTGAAACTGAACAAAATCATGAAGGAAGTGAATAAAAATAAACAAAGTATGAAGAAAGTGAGTAAAAATGAACAAAATCATGAAGGAAGTGAATAAAAATAAACAAAATATGAAGGAAGTAAGCAAAACTGAACAAAATCATGAAGAAAGTGAATAAAACTGAACAAAATCATGAAGGAAGTGAATAAAAATAAACAAAACATGAAGGAAGTAAGCAAAACTGAACGAAATAATGAAGAAAGTGAGTAAAACTGAACAAAATCATGACAAAAGTGAGTAAAAATGAACAGAATAATTCAGAAAATTATTAAAAATAAACAGAATACCCAAAAAATGAACAAAAATCAAGAAAATCAAGAAAGTGAAATCAAACAAACTAGACTTTAAAAAATGCACAAAAATGAAAAAAATAAACAGGAAAAACAAAAAAGTGAACAAAATCAACAAATATTGGAAAAAAACAAAGAAAGTGAACAAAAATGAACAAGAAAACTATAAAATAAAAATGAATAAAATAATCAACAAATAAACAAGTCAATAAATTAGTGACAAAATGGACTTTAGCTGAGTAAAGTGATTGAAGAAAATAAATAAACAACTTCATGAAACAACATAAACTAAATAAAAAATTCATACTAAACTGACACAATAGCTACATTTTATACAGTGAAATATTATAATTGTTCCACACATTAGAACATTTGAATCTATTCTACACTTAAACCTAAGTCTGTATAAAAATGTAGATTTACCCTGTTTTTACTTATTTTGTTAATTTTGATGCATTCTTTGTTTGTTTTTAGATGATTTAATTAATTATTTTGCTATATATGTTCAGTTTTTGTATTTGTTCATTTACTTGATTGTTTTGTTCATGAATTTTCTTGCTGATTTCATATTCGTTTTCATTCATCTGATTTATTACTTTTGTCATTCATGTGAATTTTTGTTCATTTTGTTCATTATTTGGTTCAGATTTCTCTTGATCTTTTTATGTATTGCTTTGTTCCATGTCTTGTTTTTGTTTATTTACTTGACTATTTCATTCAATTTTGTTGATTTTATTGACAGTTGTTTTTTCTCTTTTTTGATCTTTTATAAAAAATTTTGTATTTTTCCCCCAGTTTCATTAATTTTCATTTCCTATTTCAGTTTTTTTCTTCTTTGTTGTTGACATAGTGCTTGTTTTTGTTCATTAATGTTGATCATCTTGGTCCTTTAATATTCATTTTCATTCATCTGAGTTATTATTGTAGTGATTTTTATGTATTTTTGTTCATTTTGTGGATTTTTTTTTCCAGTTTACTCTTAACCTTGTTAGTTTTCTGGCTTCTTTTGTTCATTTTCTTCCATCCATACATTTTCTACCTCTGAATCCTCGCGGGGGGGGGGGGTGCTGGAGCCTGTCCCAGCTGACTGAGGGCGAAGGCGGGGTACCCCCCGGATGAGTCGCCAGTTCATCGCAATAACATTGAGTTTTATTTATTTATTTGATCAGTTGCATTTTGTTGATTTTTGTTCAGTTTCATTGGATTATTTTGATTTTGGTTTGTTTATCTGATTGTTTTTTGTTAGGTTTTGTTTGTTTTGTTTTGCATTTGTTGATTTTTTTAATATTGTTCATTATATTCGACAGTTGTCACTTATCTGATTATTTTTTCTTCACTTCTACACATTTTGTCATGCATTTTGTTGAGTTCTGCTCAGCTTTACTACTTATTTTGATTATATTAATTTATTTCACTGTTGTTATTTTTGTTGATTATATTGTTATTTTTTATGAATTTACATAATTTTAAATCATTTTTGCTCATGTCATTGATTCATGAATTTATTTGTTTTGTTAATTTTTGATCATTTTTTGTGCATTTGTTTTTTTTTCAATTTTGTGGGTTATATTGTACATATTTATTAATTTACATAAGTACTGGTTTTTAACTTTTGCTTGTTTGTTTTACATTTTGTTGACTTGTGTTTATTTTGTTCCTTTTTAACTGACTGGATTATTTTTGTTAATTTCCTGCTCGTTTGTTGGATCTGGTGTGGTTTTTGTTCATTTTACTCGTTGTGGCCAGTTGTAACTGAGTAGAAGAGTAACAAGTATTCTCTGAAACAGATACTCTCAGAAGCACATGTTTATGAGAAATACTACTCAAGTACATGTAACTGAGTACATGTGCAGCTTTTGTTGCATGAATTTGGTTTAGATTTGCCAAAATAATCTTTGCCTCTTTGTTAAAATGAGCATAAATTGATCGTCAGTGAACAACAAACAAATATGGAATAAAAAGTGAGGAAGCAACTTTTCAAAAACAGAAAACACCTGGTCCATCCTCGTTTAATTCAATTCAGTTGTATAGTGTCAATATCAATCCAAGATTATCTCCAGGCACTTCACGATTCACGATTCAAGGCTGAAACCTCAAAAAGCAAAACAATAAGGAATCTGCAAAAATATACAAAAATGACTAACATTAATTAAATTAAAAACAAATGTAAGCACAATGATGAACAAAATATTCCACAAGATTAAAATAAAATCATCATTAAAACCCTGCAAAGTTCACAAAAACAATAAACAAACTGAAACAATAACCAAATATTCAAACAAAAATGATAAAAAATGACCAAAATAATAAAAAACATGTACAAAACAATGCATTAAATGAACAAAAAACAAACATGATCAACAGAACGAATGAAATCAACAAGTTGATAAACAAAATCAATACAAATGTTTAATAATGACACATTTGAACACGTTGCCAGCTGTGCACTGCCTGGCATATTGTATGATGCTTTTCATCATACTTCATGCTGTACATAGTAAAGGACTCAATTATTTTTGTGTATTTTTATTGGCGTTGAAAATCATTTGTGCAACTAATGCACATTGTTTTTCTTAAGGGTCTCTAATGTTGGCCTCAGACAGACTCAATATGTTATGGAGGACATTCTTTTACCTCCATAACGTAAAACTATGAGAAAACTAAGTGCAACGATAGCATCTTCCTCCAGAGTCTCCTGTAAAATGACACTGATGTGGATTTTATTTTCAGAAGCGTGATGCCTGCTGTGTCATCGTGGAAAATTACCAACAACTGTGAGGGACTTGTGATGATGCCGAGGGCCACCAGACCGAATCCACGTCAAATCTTCAGACGTCGGGAATGGACCTGGACGTGGACCAGGTCACGTCGTTAAGTAGCTAAACCCCCAGAAGGAGCTGGTTAAGGTGGTTATGAAAGTCTGTGAGCATGATGGACCTACATAACTGATAATTATGAGAGAACTAATGATAAAACACACAGCGTCTCCTTCCACAGATCCCCTTAAAATTACAGCTTTGGAAACACGATGCTGGCCGTGTCATAGTTTTCCTCGAGGGACGGCGAGAAAAGTAATAGAACTCGACATACATGTTTGTGCTCTGGTGTTTTTGTTCTGCGTCTGATCTTTGACTCGTGGCAACTGTCCTTCCACTTCAAATTCCTACTAAAGAAGGTGGGACGCAAAGGAAATTCACACACCAATAGGAAGTTTGTTGGCCGCTCCTTGTACGTAAAGACACTGTCTTTGTGTTTTCCGTTTTGCGAAGGTTTGACAGTTTCAGTGCACCATCCTGAAGGACTGAAGACACTGACAGGCACTGGATCAAGTCCACATAAATCTTCAGATGTCAGGAATGGATGTGGACATGGGTGAGGTGATGTTATGTAGCAAAACCCTTAAGGCCCATGTATGTTCTACACCAGCGCGTTGTGTATCAAACGTTGTCAAACGTCACTGATCTTCACACTCCAATGTGTACTTTACGTCAGTGTGGATGTACACAACACATCCACTAGAGGACAGTGTGGAGTTCAGACTGTCCTCTAGTGTGGACTTACACTGGATTTCTGTCTGAAAATACTAAGTGAAATTTTTTTGTCCTGAGTAATTATGTCTCAAACATTTTATTTGGACCCTCTAATAAGTGATCACAGCACATGAGCACAAGTGATTGATGGGAACAGAAGAGGAGGAAGCGAACAAAGTATGTTAAAGCGTCAGAACAGCGGCACCGCAGTGGAGGCAAGCGCCAGCACCTCCGGTCCTCTGTGACCGGTGTTCAGACCTGTCGCTAACGGAGGACTTAGCAGGTCCTCTGTTCTCAGCTCTACATCTCAATTCAATTTTATGTGTATAGTGCCAATCATATTTGACAATTATCTGTAGGCGCTTCACAATTCAAGGCTGAGACCTCATGACTACCCAACATTCCCGGGTAGGGGGCAAATCGCCCCTGACAACATTGCTCCAAGGATCACTCAGGCACACAAACCCCTCCACCACAATAACGGGGCGATTCCAGGAGGGGTTTATTTTAGCCATTTTATTATTATTTTTATTTGTTTTCTGAGCTTTTGTTCATACTTTATCATTTAATTTATGATATTGTTTAATCTTGCCCATTTTCTTGATACTTTTGTTCATTTCGTAGATTATTTGCACGAGTTTTGTCTTTTCATTGTTCATTTTGCAGTTAACTTTTTCCTTCTTTTTGCTGATTTAGTGCTTATTTTGGAATTATTTTTACAGGAATTCTTATTACAGGAGCCACTGGAGAGGACCCCGGAGCCTTCAAGGATTTGGGCTTTGGGTCCAGAGAACGTTACTAAATCCTTCACCTGTAGCGACCAGACCAGGGGGAACCGTACGTAGTTGTTTGTGAAGGAGGATGACGAGTTTTGTTTCTTTGAATCTCAATCGTGTCTGTTAAGTAAATGTGAAGGACGGCCATGTGGAGCGAAAAAAAAAAAAAGAACGTCATGGTCACTTTCACTCAAAACAGAAGCTCTGAGGCAGTAATGAAACACATCTTTCCTGTTCACGTTTAATTGAATTTGGTCATGAAAATCAAGCACCTACCGTATTGCCTTAAGGTTACACTTCAGGAAATGGGGGGGGGGGGGTCAGATTGGTATCGGGGTGGAAGCACTTCCTGTCCACCCAAATCCTGTTTCAA
>JAQQAE010022349.1:0-10276 GCA_029823295.1 Pseudamia nigra | reverse complement strand
TACGGAGCTGCAAGAAACAAAGGGCATCGTGAGAAATGACTCCACCGTCTCCGCCGTTTCCTCACAACCACATTTCAGTTTCGGGGAACAATCAAAAGCAGCTTTGCTCGTAAATGGCCTGAAAGACTTGATCTGGTTCAATAAATGTTTTCCTGCAGAGAGAAAAGGCAGAATGTTGCACTGTGGGTAAACAACGAAATGTGCTGCGAAAAAAGCTGCTGTTAAATAATCAAACACTGTGGCCCTTAGAGTGTTTTATCTGATCAAGGCTTGTAAAGAGACGCTGGTCGGTGTACGGCGGCCGTTACGTGGCCGCGTTGAAGAGAAGCATCGATCTCACAGCAGGGGGCGTGTTGTTCGTCAGCTCAGATCAATGCGAGTTTCTGAAGGTTCACAGTAAAATCTGCTCTGATGAAACTCATGTAGCAGCAGCGGAGGCAGGTTGGAGGCGTTTGATGCGGGATTCGGAGCCTGACGACGGAGTGGACGGTTCGACCGGAAACGGACGGAGAAAGACTCCGCCTTTTTACAAACCGACCCAAAAATGGTTCCGTTAAAGTGTCCATGTTTAACAACATGACAAAACGAAATGAGACAAACAAACAAAAAAAAACACAACAAAGCAAAGCAAAACCAAACGAAGCGAAACAAAACAAACCAAAACAAAGTGAAATGAAACAAAATGAAACAAAGTGAAATGAAACAAAACGAAACAAAGTCAAATGAAACAAAACAAAATGAAGCAAAATGAAACAAAACGAAACGAAGCAAAATGAAACAAAACGAAACAAAGTCAAATGAAACAAAACAATACTAAGCAAAATGAAACAAAACAAAATGAAGCGAAATGAAACAAAACGAAATTAAATTCAGCAAAATGAAGACCAAAAATGGTTACGGTTTGTTTTTTTATTGCAGTTGATTTGTCTATTTTTACCAATATGACAAAATGAAACAAAGCACAACAAAACAAAAAAAAAAATGGAACGAAACAAAGCAAATCAAAGTGAAGTGAAATGAAATGAAACAAATGAAGTGACGTGAAGCAAAACAAAGCAAAAATCAACTGAAAATATGAACAAAAAATAAGCAACAAAATTACAACAAAAAAACAATCAAAACAATCATGGAAATAAACATCGATGACCAAGATACTTGTTTTAAGGCAATATATTACACTGCAATAAATTCTGTTATCAAGTTACTCACCACTCGAGTAGCTTTTTCACCAGATATTTTTTTTACTTTTACTCAAGTACTTACGTGTACAAATACTTCTACCTCTACTTGAGTCATTACACGTACAAAGTACAAATACTTTTGCTTCGTTTCTGGTAGCAATGCTTACTTTTCTCAAAGCTGTCGAGTTTTTTCTGAAGCTTTGGCAGTAAACTGTGTGTGTGTGTGTGTGTGTGTGTGTGTGTGTGTATGTGTTACTGTGTGTGTGTTACTGTGTGTGCACATGATCTGAGGAGCCTGAGGAGATGTGAGATTGCAGCCTAATCTGTCCGGGATCAACTGTCCTCACCACTAGACACCTGTGTGTGTGTGTGTGTGTGTGTGTGTGTGTGTTGTATGATAAGTCTTTGTGATGAGAAAGGGTCTAGCGTATCACTTACGGTCACTGTGTGTGTGTGAGCGTGTGTGTGAGTGCGCGGGGGTGTGTGTGTGTGTGTGGGGGTGTGTGTGGAGGAGGGAAGAGAAAATAGGATGTCAGATGTCACCAGAAAAACAAGGTCATTCCATCCACTGCAGAAGACGGACAGACAGACAGATAAACAGACGGACAGACGGACAGACGGACAGACAGAGGCCTCTGTGACGATGGTTGTACGGGACAAAAGTTAACTTAAATCTCCTTTTTCACCTGCGTTTCCCAAACTTAGGGTCAGGACCCGAAAACTGTTAAATAAAAATGCATGATGACAATATCTAATGTAGAGGCATCGACGTAAAAAAAAAACCATGAAAAGAAAAGAAAAGAATATGCAACTCAAGGAAAAAAAATAAACGGGATAATCTACAATGATGTGCAAAAATGAAAAAGATGAGGGACGAATTAAGGCAAAATGAATAAAATAAGCAAAAATGAACAAAAATACGCAATAAAATGAACAAAAATTGGCAAAATTTGAAAAAAAAAACGAGCAGAAATGGACAAAATAGGAAACAGAATGAGCAAGAATGAACAAAATATGTAACAAAATGACCAAAAATGAACAAAATAAGCAACAGAATGAGTAAAAATGGACAAAGCAAGCAACTAAATGAACAAAAATGAACAAAATAAGCAACAGAATAAGCAACAATTAACAAAATACACAAGATGAGAAAAAATAACAAAATTAGCAACGAAATGACCAAAAATGAACAAAATTAGCAACAGAATATGCAAAAATGAACAAAACACACAACAAGATGAGCAAAAATGAACAAACTTAGCAACAAAATGAGCAGAAATTGACAAAAAATAAGCAATAAAACAAGCAAAAATGTACATAATAAGCAAAAGATGAACAAAAATAAGCAACGGACAAACAAAACAAAATGGGCAGAAATGGATGAAATAAGTAAAAAATGAGCAAAAGTGGACAAAATAACCAAAGTGTATAAGCAAGATCAAGGTAAATAAGCTCTAAAACCAACAAAACAAGCAACAATTTAACCAAAAAATGAAAAGAAGTTATTTTTGTGAATGACATAAAGTCAGTCTCTTGGGTTTTCAACTGCAAAAGTACAGGAAATGATGATTTTGGGCAGATAATCTTGGTTTTGTGATGGTGAACGTGAAGGGGAATATAAAAATAGAAGCCTGCGGGTTGTGTTGATTCCACAGGGAACCGAGCAGCGTTTCCATGAGGTCACAGACGTTTTCAGATGTGGTTTGTACTTTCACTCCGAATCCCGAGCACCCGAAGGCTCCAGCCTCACGCGAAGCTCACAAACCCACAAACATGACTCAGCAGGTCTGCAAAAATATCAACAACGTCAAGAAAAACACACACACTGAACCAAAACATTCCATAAAATGTACAAAACAAGCAAGAAATATGGATTCAATCACATTCTGTAACCGACGATGCAACAAATGAATAAATGAAGCGTACAAATGAAGAAAATTTAACAAAGTAAGCCACAATATAAGCCACAAATGGAACCAAAAGAACAAAATAAACAAAAAATATGGATACGATTTGCAACAAATGAATAAAAATGAATGAAATAAACAACAAAATGAACAAAAATGGACCATATCAGGCACAGAATGAATGAAATATGTAACAAACTAAACGCAATAAGCAACAACATGAACAAATAAATAAGATAATAAACAAAATAACCAAATCTGAACAAAATGAGTGAATGCATGGACAACAATTGACAATAAAAGTCACAAATGGAACAAAATATGCAATAGAATGAACAAAATAAGCAACAAAATATGGATAACATCAACAACAAATGAAAAAAATAAAATAAGTGAAAAATTAACAAAAAAAAAACGTGCAAAAAAGCTGAAACATGGAAAAATGTGAAAAAATAAACACAATATCAAAATCAGCAACAAATGAAAAAAGGAAACAAAATGAGCAAAAATGAAGAGAATGAGTGACAACATGGACATAAACGGAAAATATAAGCCACAAACTGAAAAAAATAAGCAACAAAATGAACAAAAATGAAAAAAGGTGCAAACGAGGCAGACAAAATGTTCAACAAATGAAGAAAAACTAACAAAATATCGCAACAATAATATTAATCTGCAACAAATGAACAAAATAAGCCACAAACTGTACAGAACTTGCAACAACGTGAAACAAATGAAGGAAATATAAAAACAAATATCGTTAAAATCAGCAACAAATAAAAAAAATATGTAACAAATGATGAAAAACTAATAAAATGCCGTAAGCAATATAATGGATAAAATAAACATTAAAAAGCAGACAAGATAAGCCACAAACCAAACAAAAGATGCAACCAAATGAACAAAATAGGCAACAAAATGAACAAAAATGAAAAAAAGATGCAAACAATACAGACAAAATTTGCAACAGATGAAGAAAAATGAATAAAATAAGCAATAAAACTGACAAAATGTACAACGACATCAACACAAACAGAAAATATAAGCCACAAACCAAAGAAAAAAATGCAAGAAAATGAACAAAATAAGCAACAAAACTAACAAAAGTGAACAAAAGATGTAAGCAATGTGGACAAAACGTGCAACAAATGAAGAAAAATGAATAAAATCAGCAATAAAATGGGCAAAATGTGCAACAACATTAACAAAAACAGACAATATAAGCCACAAACCAAAAAAAGTCAACAAAATGAACAAAATAGGCAACAAAATGAAAATAAAGAAAAAAAAGATGCAAACAATATGGACAAAATGTGCAACAAATGAAGAAAAATGAATAAAATAAGCAATAAAAATGACAAAATGTACAACGACATCATCATAAACAGACAATATAAGCCACAAAAAACACAAAAGTTGCAACAATATGAACAAAATAAGCAACAAAACTAACAAAAATGAACAAAAGATGTAAACAATGTGGACAAAATGTGCAACAAATGAAGAAAAATGAATAAAATAAGCAATAAAACTGACAAAATGTACAACGACATCAACACAAACAGAAAATATAAGCCACAAACCAAAGAAAAAAATGCAAGAAAATGAACAAAATAAGCAACAAAACTAACAAAAGTGAACAAAAGATGTAAGCAATGTGGACAAAACGTGCAACAAATGAAGAAAAATGAATAAAATCAGCAATAAAATTGACAAAATGTACAACGACATCATCATAAACAGACAATATAAGCCACAAACCAAACAAAAGTCAACAAAATGAACAAAATAAGCAACAAAATGAAAATAAAGAAAAAAAAGATGCAAACAATGTGGACAAAATGTGCAACAAATGAAGAAAAATGAATAAAATAAGCAATAAAATTGACAAAATGTACAACAACATCATCATAAACGGACACTATAAGCCACAAAAGCACAAAAGATGCAACAAAACGAAGCAGGCTGTTGAAAAAGCCTCCAGTGTGTGTTTCCTGGAGGTCAAAGGGCAGCAGGGCTGAACCCACAAACATGACTCAGCAGGTCTGCACAGACCGACCCGCCTTCGAACCCCCCGAACAAAGCAGAAAACCCCGTTTGGCGTTTGGACTCAGGAAGGCAGACAAAAAGGCAGACGGTGTTGGATGACACCCAGCATGAGGCGAATTAAAAATCAATATGTGCCACAGAGAATCACGGAAAAGCAAACGGAGGAGTGTTGTTCACGGTGAAGTAAAAGGCTGCTCTGCCACGAAGACAGTAAATAGGTTCAGGGTGACGGATCGATACGAGGCCTGGCGACGAGATGCGAGCCGGGCTGTAAACCCGAGAAAAATCCACCGGGAGACTGCAAACCAGTTACTGTTATTATTATTTTACACATTCATACCAAACACAAACTGTCAAAGTGAGGAGTGAAAGAAAATGTGATCGACAACATCAGTCCATCATGACTTAAAAAAACGTCCAGAGCAAATCGTCAGAGCGTCTGTGATGGAAAAGAAAAACAAAGAGCGACGATGAGGAGCAGGATCGAAAATGAACAAAAACCAACACTATCATCGAGATTAAGGAGGAAATTAACTAAGAAAACTTTTTAAAAAATCAACAAGATTAGCAAAAAATCAACAAAATTATCAAAAAATGAACAAAAATGATCAAAGGAATGATCAAGAATGAACAAAATTATAAAAAAATAACAAAAATGACAAAATTGTTAAGAAAATCAACAAGATTATCAAGAAAATCAAGAAAAATTATCAACGGAATGATCAAGAATGAACATAATTATAAAGAAATAACAAAAATGATAATATTGTCAAGAAAATCAACAAAATTATCAATAAAATCAACAAAATTATCAAGAAAATCAAGAAAAATTATCAAAGGAATGATCAAGAATGAAAAAAATTATTTTAAAAAAATACCAAAAATGACAAAATTATCAAGAAAATCAACAAGATTCTCAAGAAAATAAAAAAAATCAAGGAAATCAATAAAAATGATCAAAGGAATTATCAAGAATGAACAAAATTATTTTAAAAAATAACAAAAATGAACAAAATTATCAAGAAAGTGTAAAAAACAAATGAAGGTATCAAGAAAAATAACAAAATGATCAAGAAAATGAACAAAATTATAGAGGAAATGAACAAAAATCACTGAAATTATTGCAAAAATGAACAACATTATGTTGGACTTTTAACAAAAATTAATAATATCAATTAACAAAATGATCAAGAAATTAAAAAAAATTAAATGAATTTTCAACAACAAAAGCAAATTTGAACAAAATTACTCAGAAAATTAACAAAATTGTTAGGGAAATGAACAAAAAATATTTGAAAAATTGTCAAGAATGAACAAAATTATTAAGCAAACAAACAGAAATATTAAGAAATAAACAAAAATTGGCCAAACGACTGACAAAATGAATAATAAAGGGAGAAAAAAAATCAAGATAATGAAAAAAATAAAATCAGCAAGATGATGCTTCAATAAAACCGTCTCCACATCCATAACTGGTGCAGAAGCTCGGTCGTCGTGCGAGTCTGTTTTGTGATTCGACTCCGGTCTCAAACCTCCGACATCCATCGTTATCCGTGACGTGAGTTATGTTTCATCGTTAGCGACGGACACAAACAGGAAGTAGCAGCGGGCAAGACGAGCGGTTGGTGTCATTGTTCAGCGTTTGCGAGGCCTCACATACGAGCTGTGGAATCATTAATTGTGACGCACACTGGGACGTCCTTGAGTGGAAAACAAACAACCTCTGTTCGTAAAAGAGCAAACGGGGCTAAAATGTTGCTCCTGCACTTTAATAGACAATGGAAATAAATTGAACAGCTCCGACCCGGACGGGTTTGTTTTGACGTTGGCACAAAGGAGCAGAAAGGCTGAAAGATGAGGTTCACAAAACACACTGACACGTGAAAAGTGCAGATGTGTTTACGGAGGGAAAAAGCAGATTCCAGGAAGTGGAAGTGGAAGTGGAAGTGGAAGTGGAAGCAGAAGTGGAAATGGAAGTGGAAGCAGAAGTGGGAGTGGAAGTGGAAATGGAAGTGGGAGTGGAAGTGGGAGTGGAAGTGGAAGTGGAAGCAGAAGTGGAAGTGGAAGTGGAAGCAGAAGTGGAAGCGGAAGCAGAAGTGGAAGTGGAAGCCCTGCAGTTCGTCCACCGTCGGACGCACAGCTTTAGTTTAAAGTCACACCTGAGATTCACCAACATGTCACACTCTCGTGACCCTTTCACCTTCACCTTTCAGTCTCCAAACTCGTAGCCCCGAGGTCAACCTACAGAGGTGTGAAAAAGTATTTGCCCCCCTCGTGACTCGTCATCACCCCTGCCAAGGACTTTGGTCTTGTTCACTGCATCCGGAAAGTTTTCATAGCGCTTCACCTTTTCCACAGTTTTTTTGTTACAGCCTTATTCCAAAATGGATTAAATTCATTTTTTCCCTCAAAAGTCTTACACACAACACCCCATAATGACAATGTGAAAAAGTGTTTTTTTAAATTGTTGCAAATTTATTAAAAATAATGCACATAAGTATTCACAGCCTTTGCTCAATGCTTTGTTGATGCATCTTTAGCAGCAGTTACAGCCTCAAGTAACTTTAAATATGATGCCACATCTTGATACATCACCTACCTGAAAGAAAATAATGGAGAAGTTTAAAATAATGTGAAATCCGCCAATCACGTAGCAGGAGTTCAGTGCATTAATTCATGTAGACACAGTCATGATTATCCGCTGAAGATTGAACTGAACATGACAACAGAGGAGAATAGTCTGAAACACAGAAAACATCCAGTGAGCAACAGTTCTCTGATGAAATGACCTTGTTGATGCCAGAGGTCAGACCGGTTGGAGACGATGGAAACACAACGGTAAGTCAAACGACCACTGGTTAAAACTGACTCATGCAGAAGATCATCGCATGTCAAACCTGGAAGCAGATGGACGGCGGCAGCAGAAGATCACACACGGTGACACTCCTGTCCGTTAAGAACAGCAAACCGAGGCTATGATTCACATGGTCATGACTGACATGAAAATATGGATCCATCCTGCCTTGCCTCAACTCTTCAGGTGCTGGTGAGACTTTTAGTCCAAACTGTACATTATTTAAACACCGCAGCCTCCCTGAGTTTTACTGCCGACCACAGTCCGACCCAGTACCACCAACATGCACCTAGTGAGGTTAAAAAAAAAACAACACCTTTTTAGATCCTGAGATAATAAACAAAATGAGCCCAACCTGAGTTTTTAATCAACAAGATGAAAATACAGAAACATCTTATGTGTAGTAACTGACTTTATGAACTAAATAAACCTTACAGACAAAACGACTCATTCCGGACTCATTATTTTACTGATATTACTGTGTTTCATCATTTCAGGCTAATGAACAACCTCCTGAGCTGCACAGTTTTCGCTCCCCACCCCCCCCCCCCTTTTTTTTTTTTTTACCAATTTCATTTACTTTAATTAGTTTTTTTTTAATTCAGCGAAGCAGCAGGCGGTATCAGAGTAACAGAGGAGTCTGGGTACATTTAAAAAGAGCTGAGTGGAATCCAATCTCATTCGAGTGGCCTCAACAAATACTGTTGTCATGGGGCAGACGATCCTGCACAAAACAGTTAAAAGCTTTCTCCTGTTAACCAATCAGCTGTGACCTTTCAGGGTCAGCGTTCTCGTGTTCCCTTAGTGCAGCAAAAAAAAAAAAAAAAAAAACCCTCTCCAAAGTGACAAAATAAAAAGCTGAAAAGGTGGATCGGTGTTATTTTTTCTATCAGACGGTGACATTTACAAATCACAGAGGAGGACTTATTATTGTTTCATTCAGAATAGGTTTGATTCAGGTTCAATGGCTGATTTCTGGTGCCGAGTAAAAGTGGAAGAAACCATGCAATTATTTGTGTTTTTAATTTGTCGGCATAAGATGCAACGAGACAAAAACAATATAAAAGACCAAAAAGGTGAAGAAAAAGTGACGGCTGTAAAATGGCAATAATAGCAAGAAAGAAGTGAAAAAAAAATAAAAGATGAGGTAAAGTCTTCAAAAGATGCAAAAAGACAGTGTGTACGACACGGAGATGCACATGAAGTTAAGAAACACAGTCACAGAGCAAAACATATGTAAAAATGAAAAATTAAAGATGCAAAATGACAAAAATATTTTCCACCTGATTTTGTCATTTCAGTGATATATTGTGAATTTCTATTAGTAAAACAGAGCTGGGATCGAACGATCATTTTTAAAATTCTCAGTCAAGGGAGAAAAAAAATCACACGGACCTGAAACAAGTTATTTCGATTTCTGGATATTGGTGATGTCACGCTTCTCAATCAGATCCAGGACTCACCAAACCCACCAAAATCTTCCTGACATCCTGTGACAATCTGCCAGAGAGTCTCAATGATGGGATCCATGGCACAGACAGAAAACTGGTGTGACCAATGGCGGCACATTTGCATTTAAAACAACAGCCTGTTTGATACAGGACTGAAAACCAGTTGTATTCACATGGTAGAAAGAAGAATCCCTATGGTATGTTGATCTGGAATTTAGAACACGCATTCTAGTGACATGTGAGAATCAAATTTACTTATAATATGTGATACGATATGTCTCCTGTTCAACAATATGAGAGTTTATATAATAGACAAAGGAAACTGTTCTGTTTTCAGTGTATTGAGTGTGAATGGCCACCTGGTGCTGTCCATGGTGCTGAAACCCGTAGACCTACACTTACAGTGCGGAAAAAAAGTGTTTATTCAGCCACCGATTGTTCAAGTTTTCCCACTTAAAAAGACGACAGAGGCCTGTAATTTTCATCATACGTTCACTTCAACTATGAGAAACAGAATGAGAAAAAAAAAATCCAGACAATCGCATTGTCTGATTTTTAAAGAATTTATTTGCAAATTATGGTGGAAAATAAATATTTGGTCAATAACAAAAATGTATCTCATTACTTTGTTTTAAAACCTTCGTTGGCAATGACAGAGGTCAAACGTTTTCTGTTCGTCTTCACGAGGTTTTCACACCCTGTTGCTGGTATTTTGGTCCAATCCGTGCAGGTCTCCTCTAGACCAGTGATGTTTTGAGGCTGTCGCTGGGCAACACGGACTTTCAACTCCCTCCAAATATTTTCTATGGGGTTGAGATCTGCAGACTGGCGAGG
>JAQQAE010022347.1:0-10276 GCA_029823295.1 Pseudamia nigra | reverse complement strand
AACCTCTCTTATCTTTTTAAATGGGTGAACTTGCACATTTTTACGTTGCCCAATACTTATTGGCCCCACTGTATAGTTACAGCACAGAGAGCTAGGGAATAATTATGCAACCACCGTCAGCAAGTGATAGAGGGTAAGGTGGAGAAAATGAAAATCAGAGATATCCTTTCAAGTAGGAGGGACAGCAGAAAAGTGGAACATTACTATACTTTTTTTCCTGGATGAGGAATGAGAAGAAACAAAGAACGAGGCAGACTGTTTCGCTTTTTTGTCTGAGCTGCTCTAATCTTTTTCTGTTCATTCGCCAGTCTTTTTTTCCTGTCCCTGACACTCAGCTTTTTTTAAAAAAAAAAACAATAATTTACTCTCTATGCTGGTCTGCTTGGGTGCCTCTTTTCTTCTTCCTCCCCCCTTTCTGACAGTGGTCCGAGCTACTCAGGGCAATTACAATTTAAAATGACACAATGGAGATCATCACCATGTCACAGGATCAAGTGAAATGAAATGGCCCATGAAAAAAGCTTACGCATGCAAGTGTGTAACCATCTGTGTGTGTCCTGTACAGTATTCTTATTGTGTGCACATCTAACAGTAAATGACATCTGCCCACCACTGTGTGCTCTGTATATCGGAGATTTCTGAGTGAATCACACTCAGATGCAGTCAGGGGTAATGTAGTCGAACAGAAGGAGGGTTGTCCCGGTCTGCTCATTTTTGCGTTTCCATTATTTCCGACATTCATCCGCATAATAATGGAAACTGCATTTTCTTTGCAGTGATGTCAGCATTTTAAGCCTGTAAAATATATCTAAATCCTCCATGCACTGCCTCATGAAAGTCATGATCCCTGAGTGGGATTTCATTCTGTATTCTACTACACTGTGACTCTCTTCACGGGCTTTTGAGGAGGAAAAAGATAGTTTTATTACCAACTCCACCTAACTTCATGCTTCCCTGTGATTTACATTCTTTTTTTCCAGTAACAGATGGTCTTATAAACTTTTACATGAGTTTTCACAAAGCAAAAGTGTCTCTAAGTGGGCATGAGATGTTTAAAGCCGATTTTACTGCATAGCTTTTGTTTTAAAAAAGTATTTCTCTGCATGATGCTAAATGTGGTTTGAAAATCCAAATGCCTCCTTGCATACCCAAATATGTCTCAGTTTGATCGTTCTAAACTACAGTGCTGTCAAATAGGATTTTGTAAACGGGTTAGCTGGCATTGTCTGTGTCCTACCACCTTTGCCTCAGTTTTAATTACACAATAGTCAGACACGCCATAAAGGCAGCCTTGCTGATCAATAAGTGGATGGCTTCCAAATCTATTGCTGAGTGTAAAGAATACAAGCAGCTAAAGGAAGGAATGTGGTGGAGAAACAATAAGTGAAAATGAGCTTAATGTCTTACTACTGTTCCACCTGCTTTTTTAATCACTTTGGAATCTAATTAGCAACTGTGTTAATTTTAGTGTATCTGACTCAAAAGCTGCACTTTTCGTGCTTCGTGTTTAAAGCAGTTGTTTCTTACTGTGTTGAGCCACACCATTCATGTTTGCAGTGCAAGACACTTTGTACATGTAGACATTATACACAAACACTACTACTCCTAAGTAGTAGTACTACATATTCTCCGTTACAAGAAATGGCATAAGTTTACTCTCGACAAGGTTCAGAAACAGCTCTGGGAGATTAACTTGTGAACCTTTATGAGAGAATTCTATGAGTGTGCAAAGTTGTCACCTAAGCTAAATATGGCTACTTTGGACAATTTAAAATATAAAACATGTTTTGGGTTGTTTAACACTTCTTTGTTTCCTACATAATTCCACACGTATTCGTTTACAGTTTGGATGCCTTCAGTATTAATATGTTATGTGGAAAATAATAAAAACTGATACAGGCAGGATGAATAGGCCTGAAAACTCATCTTTGTATGGCTTCTGCAAAAAATGTCTTTTGATATTCAGATATAAACACAGATACTCTGGGGATGATGCTGAAATGAACATGGTGGCAGAGTGCACCATTACTGTACCTAGTGCTGGTGAGAGAGAGAGAGTGAGAGACAGGTGGGGGTAAAACAGGAAAGAGGTATGAAGTGAGGGAAACAGCAGACAGGAAAGTGCTCAGATAGGTAGGTAGTGTGGGAGATTTGTGGGGATAGAGTGCAATATGGAAGAAGATGATTGAGAAAGATGGATAGGAAAAGATGAAAGAAAAAAGGGAAGTGATTTAGAGACAGCGAGAGAGTGATGGGGAGGAGGGGAGTGGGGATATAGAGCTGAAAAGCAGTGAAAGGGGGGAGAGAGAGAGTTAAGGAGCCGGCGACAGGAATAGTATAGAGGAGGTGTCACTGTCAAGGGTGTCTCAATGAGATGCCATAAAATACACTCTTATTCTGCCTACTGTCACGGGATAGAGTCAGGGGCCCACAAATAGAGGTGTGACACGCACAAACCAACACACACACTGAAGACTCACTTACACACTAACATCTCTCTTGGTATATGTTGTGCTTGTTTATCTGCCGTTTTACCTGGGTTTTAAAATACACTGACACACAGCTTCCCTGCACCAATTTTAGTTTAAAAATTGGCCATTTCTCTGACTCAGGCAACAATGGACTGTCTTTATTGTTTTGTTTTGTTTGTGCATTGCAAAGTACTGTACAGTATATCACTACCTACAGTAAGTAGAAAAGCTTATTTATATAGTAGCATGTTTTCAGTGTTTTTTTATCACTTTGTTTTGAGATTCCAACAAGATTATGTAATCAAAACATTGCTTCAAGTCAATGTACATCTGGGCTTTTACTTCCTACATAATACAGTAGACATTCTTGCAACTGGAGGTTTTTTTTGACCACATCAGATGGTGTTTATTTTGCATTCCTTACCCAAGGCTAAGTATGTTGTTATTGTTAAATGAAGTGTGTAGTCCAGTATTGTTATTGTGGCCAATTATGAAGAGGACCTTATAGAATTGTCTGTTTACAGGTCCCGTAGTGTGAAAATGCATCCTTATTGGGTTTTGAGTATTATTATAAATGCCTCTTAATAAAAGTTGTGAAAATTTAAACTTGCTCAGTGCTACCAGTCATGAGAAACTACCCATTTTTGCTTCCAGCAAAAATAGACCATTGTAATTTTTTTAAATCATTGATTGCCCCAATCGCAGCCATGTTAAAATGCATTAAGCACATGGAAATACAGTAAGAAGAGGACCCCAGATGAGCATTCAGATTTCAAACTGATTCTCTCAGTGGCCATTTTCTGGTACTGCACTCCAGCCTAGAAAATATTTTTCCCATAGATTACAACATTAACCCTCAAACACCTAAGTGACTGCCCATGGCACCGTCTAAAAGCACACAAGATAACAGTTGTTTTTACCTCCTGCCAAGGAGGTTATTTTTTGTCTGCTTTAGTTTATTTATTTATTTATTTATAGGGTTGTTTGTTCACATAACTCAAAAAGTTATGGATGAATTTAGAAATTTTCAGGATATGTCAGAAATGGCACAAGAACCAATTGATTAGATTCTGGGCATGAACCAGATCATCATCTGGATCCAGAACGATTCTTCACCATTGTGCGATATTCAACATTTGTCCTTGTAACACCACAAATAACACCCATACAATATTGTCAAAATACAAGGGATAACACCATAATAGATTCTATCAAACTACAAAGTTTGATAAATATATGGGCAGTATTCCGGACATAGTGAACCAGAATGCTTATACTTACAAGAGTTGAGGAAAAATAGCTACTGTATGGTAACAAATAAAGCAATAGACATGAAACTGACACCAAATTGTAGTGGAAGTCTGCTGATTTAGTAATGTGCCCACAGATTTGACATATCGTCAACATTTAGATCCAGAAGAAAACTGGCATTATGAAAATATTATTTTTCATGACATATCTGTTGAACTAATAATGATATGTGATTCCATGTGCTAATGGTACTGTAGGTTTTCATGGTCAAAGAATCCAATGATGTGAGTCAAATAAATTTAAGAGTATTACTTTTGGTGCAATAACATTATGGGGGAAAGGAGCATAGATTCAAATTATGTGTTTTCACTATGAAGAGAAACTGAGCTGCCTTGGTGGAGGTCTGCACTCTCTGAATGTGTTCTAGTCTCCATATTCATTGGCAGATTTGTTCTTTTTTGACAATGCAAATGTAAAATTGATATTTTAAGCTAGTGATCGACCAATATGGCTTTTTCAGGACCCACTACTGACACTGATTACAGTGGTACCTCGCCAAAATTAATCCATTCTGGCCTGACACTCAGCTGTGTTTACAGCTGCCTCTGCTGCCATTGAAGGCTAACAACAGCAGCGTTGGCTACACTCTGAAGGCTACACGGAGGCTACATGCCACACGCTCCAGAGGCTACACAGTGCTGCCGGAGGCTACACGCTACAGGGCCGGTGTAGTGTCTGGCTACATGCTAAAAACACAGCCCGCAGCCGTGTAGCCAGGGTACATGTGCATGTAATTGAACTGATTTTGTGTTATCGTCGCTGGAGTAATTTCTGGTTTAGCATTGTGTGATGCACGCCTCTCGTGGGCTGCACGCATTTTGTAGGCTTCTGTTTACCGATGTCTGAGGCTACTGTATTGTTGTTAGCACGTTGCTAGGTTGATAGCTGCTGATATTAGCCAGCTAGCTACTAGTTTGTGTATCACTTCTGGGAACATCAGAGTTCACTGCCTGGTCCATCTCTTTCGTATCATGATGTTTTATGTGGATAACTAGACATATTTTCGGCCAAAATTTTTTTCGTACAACGAATATTTTGTAGGGGGAAGCATTCGTAGGGCAAGGTACCAATGTATTGGTAGTTAAGGAGGCTGACAACCCATATTTGGAGCCGGTATTCATTTGCAGTAAAAGCGTAAAAATTGGCATAAAAATGTTGAATAATACAAACGTTTAATTTTGTTTAAATGCCAGTGCATGTTTATTTGACCAAACAAATAGAAAATAAATAGCTCCAAAAGTACATGGATCCTAGACTCACATGTTATTGTTGTAGTTGTGAACTGTTTTCCATGTGACTTTCACACAAACACACACTATTCTCCAAATTACATTCATTCTCCCAATTGCTAATTCATAGTCTGCTGAGCTTTTAGAGCCAGACCGGCAAACTAACATTATATTATCAGGAGCCTTCTTTCAAGTAATTCACACACATGTCGGGAGCTAGCAAGCTACGAGCTAGCAGAGCTGCCACTACTGTTTACTCCGCTCTTACGTTATTCTGCTGCACACTGTAACATTAGTAGTAGTTGTGAGATATAGAGCACTGGGATGTTTATTACAATTTCAGGAGAGTTTTCTGTGTTTACCGTCGACACATGTGTTTGCTCTCTGGAGCTTTTCCACATGAGAAAACTTCACCTCTCCGCCGTGTGTGTGGACAGCTTCTGCTTCAGTGGCTTTGCCACTTACGCATACTGTGGCTTGCTTAGCGGATCAGATGGCACGGTGGGTGGAACAATGCTGGAGACCAAAGTGGCAGGAGAGAGAGAGAGGAATGGCAGCATCTGAGCTGAAATAACCCAGTTTTTAATTGATTTCTTGATATCAGTCCATTGGATTAAAAAAAAAACAGGTACCAATATACTTCAAAATTCCAAATATCGGTGCCGATAATCGGCCCGGCCGATAATCGGTCGACCTCTACTTTAAGCATTCAACTTCATGATACTAACAACTGGATTATGTTTGAAGAGCAAAATGAATAAGGTAAGTAAGAGAAAGGCATTCCTACAAGCTTTCTATCTAGGTCTAATGGTTAAAAGAGATCTGTAAAAGCACTGACAAGACACCAAGAGCTCCAAAACAGTTGTAGCGAATGGCACCTTATATGATCAGTTTTTACAACAGGGAGGTTTGTAATGTTTTACATTTTCCAAATAGTGGCTACAACAAGCGGGAAGGCACGGGTGGAGGAAATAGATGATGCACTAGGATTCGTGTGCAGCATCCCTAGTACACATATGCAGTGGACAAACCTACCCACTTCCATTAAGTAACTTTCACTTTATCACCAGTGAGCAGCTTTCCACAGGGAATGAATGTTGTAGCCTGTCTAAAACATCCATCATTCATACCCATCCCCATAAACCAATGTCATTCTAAATTTAAACTTTTAATTTTATTCCAAGCAATCACAGTCAAGCCAAAATTAGCCCCACTCCTGAGAGCCAACTGCCAATATTCTTTTTATCTGCAATATTCCTCAATTCAAAGAGAGTTTCTGGCTGAACTTGAAAAGGATTGTTCACTTCTGATGAGCATCGAACATGACAGAGTTTGTGTAGTTTTACAAAGATGAATGGGGTGAAAATGTCAGTGGATGTGCTAGGCTGTCTGAGACCTACCCAACAAGACTGAATGATGTAATTGTGCCCAAAGGGGCATCTCCAGAATGCTAAATTAAAAGGGGTGAATATTAATGCAATCAATTACTTTCCATTATATATTTGATTGACATTGGTTCAATGTTTCGTGTTGATTATATTGACAGTAATTTATTTTATAATGCAATAAAATGTGAAAACATCCAAGGGCAGTCAATACTTTCTCTGGGCACTGTAGTGACTTCTAGTGCTCCTATTGTTAAAATTTAGTTTCTCTATAGTAAAGTTTTTGTGCAATAATGCATTTTATTATTATGGATACTTATTTAAATAATGGTAATCTTTTGATCTTTTCCTGTGATTGCATAGATAGCATTTATGCCAGAGAACTTGTGACAGTGTAACACCAAGTTGCATTTTGCTGCAACTTGGTGTTACGCAGTTATGTGTTTAGAAAGTCGTTGCATGTGTACTTGTAGATTCTAACTTTCATAACTAGGACAATTTGCCTCAAACTGTGATGTATTGATGCCACTCACATACTCTGTCACTGAGAACCTGTGTGGGTTGGAGGTGGCTTTGTGCCAGGTTGGAAGCTGGATTTTGGTGCTGAGGTCACTAGGTAATATATACAACACAGTGCCTACTCTCACTTAATATTACAGAGGTCACTAGCTACGTATGTATCTGTACAGTGCAAGCCTACTCAGATATTCAGCATATTTACCCTTCATAGAGTTGTTGTACTAATAAAGATATTGCAGAGCAGTATGAGCAGGCGGACCAACAGAGCCAGAGAAAGGTCAATGAGGCAGCTGAAGTGACACTCGGCTCAATGCTCCTAATTGCTGTGTTTCAGGAGAGAGTGGAAACATGAGCATGTGACATGTTCTCACTTGGTTGCTTCACTGAAGGGGGATCATTAATGACGGTTTGTGTGTGCATGTGTTGGTGTCTTCGCAGATGTTGTTTGTTAATGTGAGCAGTAGAAATACAGTTTCAGAAGTGGTAGATAATGTGGCACAGTGTTTATGCTATATAAAACAGTCATATTGATATTTTCATATTGTTTCATATTTCATATTAATTAACACGTTAATTTTGACAGCCCTACTTTAATGCTATTACTCCAATAACACTAGTCAGAGGGATTGCATGCAGATAATGTGGGAGAAATGGTTACTTCAAAACACACATTCAACACTTAATGGTGAAACAACAAGTAACTCAGTGTTCCAACATCCACAAACAGCAACTGTTATCACAACTTTAGATTGACAAAGTGCAACACAGATGCTGTGGCAAGGGAGAGCCAGAACACCAGGTCAGAGGGGAGTTAACATCGACTCCCCATCCAGAGATTGACTACGAAGCCCTGACAAATGCAACCACACTACGCAACGTCTGACCTGAAAGATAAAATCCCGGCAAGAATGAATACCAGGCAACCCCGACACCAGTTACAGAGGCTTAGTGAAGCACCATCAGAAAGTCTCCTAGAAGGTGTGAATGCAGCATTGACACTGATTCCTACATCAACCATCACGGAAACCAATGAGCTGATATACACTTCAGCAGCAGTGTTCCTTGAGACGCTTGGCTATAAGAGCAACCATGAGAGACAATACCCACCATGGAAAAGAAGGTTGGAGGCAAAAGTCAAGGCAGCACGGACAGAAGTGAGCCAACTGACAGAGGCCCAGAAAGGTGCAATGAAAAAACAAGCACCCAACGAGTACAACCAGATGCCCATACCTGAAGTTCTGGAAACTGCCAAACAAAGGCTCCAAGCCTTGGCCAGCCGCCTAAAGAGGTACACAAGAGAAACTGAAGCCAGACAAATACATTGGCAGTTCTCAGCCCAACCAGCAAAAGTGTACAGTCAGTGGCAGGGTAACAATAGCAGAGCAGATCCACCAAGGCTGGAAACCGAACAATACTGGAAAAGCATCTGAGAGGCATCACACAACAGTGATGCACAGTGACTGGTGCCTCTGAGAGAGGACACCTCTCAGAGGCACCAGTAACCTCCCTGAACAGAATCCAGTCACCATCACAGTGGCAGACATCCAAGAAAGCACCAGGCCCTGACATGATTCAAGCCTACTAGCTAAAAAAACTCACTGGCACTCCATGAGCAGCTGGCAGCACAAAAGAACCAGCTGCTAAGGGATGGCACTCACCCTGAATGGCTAACTGAAGGGCGTACGATCCTGATCCTGAAGGATCCCTCAAAGGGCACAGTCCCATCCAATTACCGGCCAATAACCTGTCTCTCCACAACATGGAAGCTCGTGTCAGGCATCATAGTGGCTAAGATGAGTAGGCACATGGATCAATACATGAGCGCAGCACAGAAAGGCATTTGCAAAAACTCCACAGGAGCCAAACATCAGCTTCTGGTCTATAGAACAGTTGCTCGAGACTGCAAAACCAGACACACCAACCTGTGCACTACCTGGATTGATTAAATAAAGCCTATGACTCAATGCCACATACATGGATCATTGAATGCTTGGAGTTGTACAACATCAACAGGACTCTGAGAGCCTTCATTGCAAACTTGATGAGGTTGTGGAAAACCACCCTTGAGGGCAATAGCAAGCCACTTGCACAAGTCGGCATCAAATGTGGCATATTCCAAGGAGACACTCTGTCCCCACTGCTGTTCTGCATAGGTCTGAACCCCCTTAGCCAAATAATCAACAAGACTGGTTACGGATACTGACTCAAGAATGGGGCCACCATCTGTCATCTCCTCTACATGGATGACATCAAGCTGTACGCTAACAGTGAGTGTGACATCAACTCACTGATCCACACCACCAGGATCTACAGCACTGACATTGGAATGTCATTCAGACTTGAGAAGTGTGGCTGGGTGGTGACAACGAAAGGGGAAGGTGGTGCATACAGAAGGGGTCTCACTCCCAGAAGGAACAATAGCAGACACTGAGAATGGATACAAGTACCTTGGAATCCCACAAGCAAATGGCAACCTCAAACAGGTAACAAGTAGAGTGGCTACAGCCAAATACCTACAATGAGTAAAGCAAGTCTTAAGACGTCAGCTTGTCTTAAGACGTCGGCAAGAACAAGTTCCAGGCAATAAACTGCTATGCCCTGCCAGTAATCAGATACCCTGTAGGAATAATAAACTGGCCAAAGGACGAGATACAGGCCACAGATGTGAAGACACAAAACCTCCTAACCATGCATAGAGGGTTCCATCCCAAATCCAGCGCCCTGAGACTGTATGCCAGCCATAAGTATATCACGGACAAGGCCCCAGCAGATGACGTGAATATCTCAGACAATGGAGAACAGAAGAGGAGGTGCTAGAGGTTCCGTCATGGGAGGACAAGACCCTACACGGGATGTACCATCGACACATAACTGAAGCGGCTGATATAAAGAAATCCTACCAATGGCTAGAAAGAGCTGGACTATAGGACAGCACAGAGGCACTCATCATGGCTGCACATGAGCAGGCCTTGAGCACCAGAGCAATAGAGGCCCAGATCTACCCCCGGTGTAGACTGTGTAAAAAAGCCCCTGAGACAATCCAGCACATAACTGCAGGGTGTAAGGTGCTGGCAGGAAAAGCATACATGGAACGTCATAACCAAGTGGCTGGCATAGTGTACAGGAACATCTGTGCAGAGTATGGACTGGAAACGTTCTAGGAACAGCAAAGATACTGTGCAGAACCCTGAAGCTCACATGCCTCTGGTAGAGGACCCGAGCTTGGAAGGATGAGACCACCTGCTGAGGGTGAGAAGGGAATTTTTATATATTTATATGTATATATATACAGTGGAACCTCGGATAACGACCGGTTCGGACACCGTTAAATTCGGAGAACGACGGAAAAATTAATTAAAAA
>JAQQAE010022346.1:0-10276 GCA_029823295.1 Pseudamia nigra | reverse complement strand
GATCAAACATGCGAATCATTGGTATTTCGCTGTGGCGACCCCTGAGGGGAGCAGCCGGAAGGAGAAGAAGAAGAAGAAGAAGAAGAAGATTAAGGCAATTGTGAACACAATAATAAAGCAAATGAGCCCAATAAAACCACAAAAATAGTAAACTGACTAAATGTAATGATAAAAAAGCAACCAAATATCCAACAAGATGAACAAAATTGTGAAAGAAATGACTAAAAAAGAAAATGAAGATAAATAAATAAAACAATAAGCAAACATAATTTAAAAAATCAACAATCCATTAAAATGTGCAAAATATCACAAAAATAATCCAGAAAATGAACCAAAATTCACAAAAATGAATAGAATACTTTTATAAAATGAACAAAAAACATTTTTTCTGTCCAAAAATGGATCTTCAGTTTGTAAAGGTTGTCCACCGCTGACCTAGTCCTATCAAGTCATTTGAAAATCATAAATTCTTTTCACCAATGTTAATATGTCAGAAATTATGCATCTCAAAGATATATCTGAATGTCTGTACGCTGAGTGTTATGTGTGTGGTTAAATTACCCATCATGTAGTAGGCAATGGCTGAAAAGACAAAAATGGGGATGATACGGTTGGGGATGAGATCTGCAAAGATCTTGGACAGGAAGTAGACAGATGTGCGGTAATACCCACTGGAGTTTTCATGACTACAAAAACAAACACGAATGAAGAGGTTGATGGAAAAACATGGTACTGATTTATGATTTTTCTTCCACATAAAACAAAATGGATCGATGCTGCAAACTAATCCGTGTAGGAATCATCTTCTTAACGCATGCTGTGTTTATCTCTGCACTTAAACACCAGATAGATACATGACCAATATGTCCCACTCACATGAAGATCGCTCTTTCATTGATGAAGAGTTCAACAGCCGAGAGATTCCCAAACACCATGTTGATAATAAGAAAGAAGAACGCTCCGCTCCTGATAGTAAAAGAGAAAACGGACAATGTTTCATGCATCTGTAACCTCCATTTTTTATTCCTATATGTTGTAAACTGCTGCTGCTGTAGAGGAGCTCTGAACAATATGCAAAATAGTCTAAATATGAAAACTTGTAAACATAGACAGAATCCTCTAGACAGAAATCACTGTACACATTGTTGTGATGTAGATGGGCGAGGTGCAACTTCATATCCCATACATGTTATCCACAAGCACCCATAAATGTTACACATTGAACCCGTAATGAACAAGAAAACAAAACTTTAACACTCTTCATTTACAGAGGTGGGCAGTACTCAAGTACATTTACTCCACTGGGTGTACTTGAACAATGTTTCAAATGTACTTCTGAGAGCAGGGCCCTATTTTTTGAGTGCAGCGTCCTCCACTCCCATGTGAGGCCTACACGGAAGCATGGTAAGATTCAGTACATGCTCAGTTAGCTTTAAAATCCATATAGGCCTCACAGAGGAGTGGAGGCTGCTACACTCACCTTGTTCAACATGCTTTTCAGACGTCTGGATGTGAAGGGGACACATGCCAGACTTTCATTTGTGGATTTATCTTCTGCATAAGATCCAGTGTAGGCGCTGTTAGCTTTAAAAACTCAGATCTGACCAGTGTCTCAAAAATTTAAGTCGCCACTGAGGGCAAAATGCAGTCCATTAGGCTATAGCAGATTAATTACACCTCACAAGTTATTCAATACTTGAGTATTTTTTGTGAGATACTATTTCATATTGTTTTATATTGTGATACTAACTCGCGTCTTCCCTGTGGTTCTGTGCTTCCTCCTTCTGCCTTAGGTCTGTTGATGTCCTTGCTGTGTGGACTGAACCAGCGTCTGTGTTGTTTGTTGTTCTATCTCTCCTCTTTTGTCTCTCCTCTGTCCTCTGTCCCGGTCGAGGCACATGGCCGCCTACCCTGAGCCGCTGGTTCTGCTGGAAGTTTTTCTCTTCCGTGAAAGGAAGTTTTTCCTCCCCCCGTTGTCCTTGTCTTGCTCTAAGTGGTTCTGTTGAGTTTACTCTCTGTATAGTCTTGAGGTCTCGGCCTTGAATTGTGAAACGCCTAGAGATAATCTTCGATTATGATTGGTGTGATACAAATAAAATTGAATTGAATTATTTTTACCTATACTTAAATATTTATTTGTATGCGTCGTTCTACTTCTACTTGAGGCATTTTAAGTATAAAGTAACAATGCTTTTACTCGTGTGTCATTTCTGTGTACTCTGCACACCTCTGGCTGCATCTGCAAGGATTTGTTGATAAATATCATCGAAAGCAGGACTCAGGATGTCAGTCGTCAACCAAAGATATTGTCAGGACCATGACTCTTGCCAAAAAAACGGTCACATAACGGAGGAGCAGTACACAGGATATAGTGTGCAGATGTGAAAATAGACCAGACACTCTGTACTAAAAGTCTGGAGGCTGTACTGTACCTGTTCTGTAAACCCTCAGGCAGTGTCAGGGGCATCTGGTAATAAATGAGTCCCACGAGAACAGCAAAAAAGATTTGGAGAGCCAACTGGGCGTAAGACGTCTGAGGGTTCCTCAGAGTGTTCAGCACCGTTCTGCCGCACACAACACGCATCTGTCACACACACACACACACACACACACACACACAGAAAGAGACATCTTTTATAGTGATGACAGGTATAAACTGAGTTCATTCAGCGGGCAGGCAAGTACATGTACTCCATGATAACAGCAGCCCGGTGTACTCATTAAACACTGGAATGCCACATCATAAATTCACCTGAGATTGTGTTAATCCCAAAATGAACTGGAACTGCACTGTGCAGAGGCCCATGCAAATCCATTTGTGGTCACATTTGGTGGCCTGTGCTCTGACACAGGCCAAAACTGATTTTGACCCTGTGATGTTGACCTTTTGTCTCCAAAAACATGCACCCAGGTGCTAGTTCTATGACTAACCTTCATATCAAGTTTAGTGAACCTAACTTCATTTTTTGTTAGTCTGTAAATGTGGGTGACAATATGCTCCTAATTAACTCTTAGTCAGGCTAACAATAACCTAATCAAGACCCAGTACAGTACAAATACATATACTGATAAACAATTAATTAAAAGCTAATAACCCTAACCTTGAACCCTGACAAAGAGCCAATACCCTACAAATATATATGCTAACTAAGGTGCTCAGAGAGTGCATACCCCGGCCAAGGCTGTTTATTCACCCAGTGCCCATTTTGTAATATACAGGAATTTTCATAAAACTGTTTACACATTGACATTAAAACATGTTAATTGGTGTATCCCTGGGTATTTTCATGTCAATTAGCCTGTTATTATTCATGACATTAGCAAAATGTTCAAAAATGGCCCTATCTCACAATGTTAAATAAAGTGAAAAAGTGATCTAGAATCTGCATCCTGACCCAGATCATCTCCACAATTGAATGGGTTCATCAACAGCCCATGGGCCACCTCTGGTGAAAAGTTTGTCAAAATCCCTCCAGTTGTTTTTTAATAATCCTGCTTACAAACATACAAATCAAAGTGAAAATATAACCTCCTTGGTGGAGGTAAAAATATATTTGAATCCAACACAGACATGGGGAGAATGTGCAAACTCCACAGGAAAAGGCTTCCTGACCAGGAATTAAACTCTGGTCCTTGTTACTGCGAGGCACACATGCTAACCACTGAGCTACTGGAGCACTTTGTTAAAGTTCATACATTATTCACAAAGAAGTTACTGAAAATGTCAGAAACTATTTTAAAGAATGTGATTAAAGAGTCCTGGACCTGCTATTTGAATCTGCACCAAAGGTACATGGTTTCTTCGCTGGCCCAACCTCTAACTTTTATGATGCTGTTCTCCACATGCTACACCGAGCCGACTCATATCTGGAGGGGTGGGTGCTTATGCGAGCATTATGTTCTTCTAACACAATCCCACCGTACACACTCAAAGACAAGCTCGAAGAAACGGGGAACCCCTCCTTTGTTTCCTGTATCACAGACTACCTGACAGAAAGCCCACAATTCAGCAGGCTGGGGACCTGTGTCTCTGAGACAGTAATGAGCAGCACCGGAGTTCCACAGGGGACTGTTTTGGCTTCTTTCCTGTTCACAGTGTACACATCCGATTTCGTTTACAACTTCAGAAGTACTCGGATGACACTGCTATTGTGGCATGTGTCAAGAACGGACAGGAAGAGGCTTACAGACATCTCACATATGCCTTCTGTGGCTGGAGTCAGAAAAACTCCGTACTGATAAACTCCATCAAGACAAAGGAAATGGTACTGGACTTTAGAAGGGCTAAGACCCCTCTTCAGCCGGTCAATGTTGGCAGCATGGGCATCGAGGTGGTGCCGACATACAAATATATTGGTGTACATCTCTACAACAAGGTGGACGAGTCCCAGAACACAGATGCACTGTATCGAAAGGGTCAGCATCCCCTACGGAGATTCAGGTCCTTTGACATCTGTCGCATGTTTTTCCACTCAGTTGTTGCAATTTCAGACATTTATGCTGCGGTCTGCTGGGGAGGCAGCATGTGGTGGAGAGGTGCACACAGAAGAAGTTGGAGGACATCACGGACAACCCAGACCACTGTCCCAGCAGAGGAGCAACTGCAGTGGACACTAACATCACTACACTTCAGAACTGAACGCTATAGGAGGAGACTGAAGACATCTTCATGATATGATCTTCATACCTATGAGCAGGTCAACTGAATTTCCCTGAAAGGGATAAATAAAGCTTATTCAATTCAGTTCAACTTCCCACCAAATTTTGTGGGAATCAGGTTAGTAATTTTTGCATAATCTTGCTAAAAACAGACAAACAATTAAACAAACAAACTGACATGAAATCATAACCTCCTTAGCAGAGGTCATAACCAGTTAATTACTCGCTAATAATCCTGACCTCTAACCCTAACTCTAATAAAGGGCCAAAGCACTACAAATACACCATTAACTAATTATGAGCGAATGTGTGTAAAGTATTTTTAAATGTGCCCAGTATTTTAAGTCTAATAAATGTGTCTACTATGTGTTTTTAATTTACAGATTGCAGATGTGGATGACCTGGTAGAAGAATGAGGTCACATAGTCCGCTGCCTCCTCTTGACTTTTGCCTCCGTTGGCGATGCCTTGGCTCACATGACCCAGTTCCTCAAGCACATCCTGGCAGAGCTCAGACTGGCGATACCTCGTTGCCAGTACATTTGAACAGTCAGCTAAAGAGACAAAGGCCATAATTCAGACCACACAAAATCCATCTCCACCATGTAGGGGATGAACTAGTGATTACAAAGCTGTCACATCTAAACACACTCTAACATTTCACTGGACTGCCTTTCATGTTGATGGCTGTGAAATCATTTCATTAACACTTTTATGCACCGTGTCCGCTACACTGAACTAGAAAATTAGACTGACAATAATGAGATGACGTTAAATTTACAGTTATTATAAAATCAAAGCAAAAAGCAATGCAAAATGCAACAAGCCTGGTGAGTATTTTGAGTTAAAATGATCAAAATAATCAAGTAAAAGAGCAACGTGAGAATCAAAAGGTACAAAATTGTGAAGAAAATGAACCAAACTAGATGTAAAAAGAGGAGAAATGAACAAAAATGAACAAAATTAGAAAATAAACAAAATGAGAAAAACAATCAAAAAGTTGCTAAGAAAAGAAGAAAAAAGAAGACAAAAATCAAATGCAAAAAGAAGAAACAGTCAAGAAAATACTTTGAACAAAACACCTTTTCTTTGTTTTATGGTTTTGCTGCGTTATTGCAATTGCCTTTATAGGAAATTATTGTTATTCACACAAATTAAAGCAACAGTATTTGCACTATTTGGCCTTATACAACCCACTATAAAGTGACATTATTTTAAAGATTTTTGGTACCACAATACTAAAAATGATGTCCTTGGTGCAGGTATAAAATGATAAGAACCAAACTCACCAGAGAGGCGATGGTGTCAAACACTGAACGCCTGTCAATGCTTGTATTCAACAGAATTTCCTTAAAAAATCAGAAAATGGCTGTAATGGTCTAAACCGGGGGTCAGCAACCTTTGCATTCTACAGAGCCATTTGTAGACAGAAAAAAAAAAAAGATATTTGTCTAGAGCTGCAAAAACATCTGAACCATTTATAATGAAACCAATTAGTTCATTATTTCTTTCATCTCTATTCATCTTGTTGATTAGTTTGTTTGTCTTTGTTCCCTTTATTCATATTTTGTTCAATTGCTTGATTATTTGGTTCATTTTGTTGATTACTTTGCTCATTTCTTCATCTTTCTTTTCCATTTCTATTATTACTTTATTCATCTTTGTTGATTTTCTTGATTATTTTTGTTTATTTTTGATCATTTTGTGGACAATTCTGTTCATTTTTGGGACATTTAATCAGTATTTTGCTTATTTTTTTCCCATTCATTTTGGTCATTATTTTGTTCTTTTTGTTCATTATTTTATTCATTTTGCTCATTATTTTATTAGTTTTTATCCTTTTTCATTCATCTACTTTGGTAAGTTTAGTCATTTATGTTCATTTTCCTGATTATTTTGTTTGTTTTGTGGATCATTTTGTTCAGTTTTTTCTTAGTCTTGTTGCTCATTTACTTGATTACTTTTTCATTGCTGTGGCGACCCCTGAGGGGAGCAGCTGAAAGGAGAAGATTGTTTGTTGGATTAATTGTTTTGTTCATGTTTGATCATGTACTTTCGCCTGATTCGCATCATTCAAACACTAAAATGTCTGGCTCATATGGGACATTATGGGAATTGCTTTTCATAATTCTATCTTTTGTACTTTTTAAATAATTTACGGTAGGGTTTGACAGTGCAGCGTGCCATGGTGTTTCCTTTCATGTGCTCCTTCAATCCTTTGATCACTACTCCACTGAACTCTTGAACTGAACTTCATTTAACGCTTGAACGTTTCCAGGAAGTTCAACTATTTTGAGTCAACAGTCCCATGCAATCTCTTCTGAGATTGACAATTTTCTAGTTATTTATATGGATAAATCTTGTTCATGATCTTGATTTTTTGGTAAATTTTGTAGATCACTGCCTTCAGTTTTGTCTGAGTTTTTGTAATTAGGTGTTTTTTTTTCTTTTGATTTTGTGCTCATTTAGTTAATTATGAAATATTATAACTTGAGGGAACAGCCGAAAGGAGAAAAAGAAGAAGATAACTTGTTACTTTCATCAATGGTCAAAGCCACAGGAGCCACTGGGGAAAGGCTAAAGAGTCACAATTGCCCTGAAGCCGCCGGTTGCGGACACCGGGTCTAAACTGTACATATTCTAATAATGTAGCTCGGATTGCAGGGATTATTTATGTTATTTACCTACAGCTGCAAGTAACATAGATATGTGTGCTTGATGTACCTGTATTAAGTGACTCTAATGTTGATATAGCTTCTCCATTTGTAACATCCATGAAGAAATCAGCAGGATTGTTGAATGCCTCAATTTGGTAGCCTTTATAAACACACAGAGATACATACGTACATGTAATAAGCAGTGCTAATATTGATAACGAACACTACACTTTAAATTAAAAGTAAATTAAGGTAACTGGAAATACAAAATATTTCAAAAACACACAAATTAAACACAAAAAAATTGAACAATACAGCATGACCTAACACACAGCAGTGTTGTATGTAAAAAAACAGCTCGACTTTATATTAAATAGTTCAGATAATGTTAATGGCTCAGGTGTACATCTATACTATGGCTTTGCACACTAACGAGGCATTTAATGAACCATGATTTTGTAAATTATATCTGATGGTAAGCATTCTTTTTCAGCTTCTTTAAATCAAGGCTTTTTTCATAATACTTAAAAAACTTACACCAACACTTATTCACACAGCAGCCAAGCACACCGCCATAACAGCGGTTTGGCACAAATTAACCACTGCAACGCTGAGATTTAGTTATGCCTAAAATGAACTACTACTGCATTTTGTACAGATACAGTACATACAGTACATACCTACACTGACTCACTTGCATTCAAACTTGAAGACTCTAGATCTGATAATAAACTTGCTACATGCCAAAACTAATTTTGAACTTTTCTGACCCTGTGGCTGTGACCTCTGACCTTGAGTTTGCAAAAACATAGCCATAGGTCCTAGTTCCAAAGTCAACCTGTTTGCCAAAATTGGTGAACCTAAACTAAACTGAATCAAAAACCAAAATGAACCAGTACAAACTGCAGAGTTATACAACCCCAATTCCAGTGCAAATCATTGCATTCTGCTTTCATTTACATTTTACACAATGTCCCAACTTCACTGGAACTAGGGTTGTAGTTTCACTTCACATTGTCAGTTGAATATTATACATGAAAATGCAGTGTAAAACAATAATTAAGTTAGGGATCACAAGAGCAAAATCTGTGACACTTTACCAAGGTCCGTGAAATAGTCCAAGGCATGATTTGCTGCTCCTGCGTACACAATCTCTCCTTTATGCATAAGAGTCAGATGGTCAAACTGTCTGAAGATGGAGAAGCGTGGCTGGTGGATGGAGAAGATCACCGTCTTACCTCTCCTGGACAACCTGCACACACAACATGTCACATTACCAGTTTTACCAAGACACAATCAGTCAAGTACAATAATGATTAATTCAGTGACATTTCAGTCATCATTAGTGCCTGAAGTATGTGAGGATGTGTTCACATTAAATGAACTGTGCTGTACTTGTGCAGGAGACTGATGATACAGTTGGCAGTGTTTGAATCCAGCCCTGTGGTCGGTTCATCCAGAAACAGCAGAGACGGAGAAGTGATGAGCTCCATCCCGATGCTGCACCTCTTCCTCTCACCTCCGGACACTCCACGCAGGAACTCTGTTCCAATCTTTACATGCACACACAAACACAATACCTTCTCCATACCTTCAGTTCAATTCAATTCACATGTATTTGTACAGCACCAATCGTAATCCAAGATGATGTCAAGGCCGAAGTTATTACTAAAAGAATTTTAACAAACTTGGAATTCCAAAATGACAGTATTTACCAGCATACAAGGAATAAGATTATTAAACATTTTCTAAAAAGGACTTAGTTTATCCATCCATCTATTTTCGAACCCTTAATCCTTGGGGGGGAGGAGGGGGGTGCTTGAGCCTATCCCAGCTGACTTGAGCGAAGGCAGGGTACACCCTGGAGGAGTTGCCAGTTCATTGCAGGGCTGACACATAGAGACAGACAACCATTCACACTCACATTCATTCCTGTGGACAATTTAGAGTGACCAATTAACCTAACCCCCTAGTGCATGTTTTTGGTTGTGGGAGGAAGCTGGAGAACCCGGAGAGAACCCACGCAGACACAGGGAGAACATGCAAACTCCACACAGAACAGGGCTTGAACCCAGGACCTTCTAGCTGTGAGGCACAAGTGCTACCCACTGCACCACCGTGTCGCCCGACTTAGTTTATACTGTATTTTAATTTTAAAAAAGCTACAGAAAGTGACATATTTTGCCAGAAAGCTGTGGTCAGAGGTGGATAGTGCTCAAGCATATTTACTCCGTTTCATGTGCAGTGGTACCTCGCACAACGAATTTAATCCTTTCCGGCGTCACGTTCTGCATGCAAATTTTTTGTTATGCGAATGGACCTTTTCCATAGGAATACATGTAAAACCAATTAATATGTTCTGGACCCACGACAAACTCCCATATAAAGTATGTATTACACACCCCTACCTGCACATTTATTCATTATTATTATTTAAAAATGATTTAAAATGACACTTACCCAAGGACGATGAGATGGAGTGCAGGTAAGTAAACTTTTATTCAACACAAATTAAAAACAAGCACAGATTAAAAACAACTTGCCAGAACTTGCCGCTTCCCTGTGTCTGAATTCCCGTGCGTCTCTTGAACCGGGCGAACCAACCATAGCTCGCTTTAAAGTCTTCCACAGGTGGTTCTGTGGAACCGTCGCCACGCTCCGACTTTTCTCTTTTCAGGTCCTCACCGATTGCACGAGCCTTCTCACAAATGATGGCTTGGGTGATCGTATCGCCAGCCATTTCCTTCTCATTGATCCAGAGCAGCAGTAGCCGCTCCATGTCATCATGCACAGGACAACGCTGCTTGGAAAGCCTTATTACACCCTGAGCTGGATTAACAGACGTGATGGTTTTTTTCTGCTTCAGTATTGTGCATATGGTGGTAGCATTGCACTTGTATTCTTTCGCCAGGTCGGTCACTCGAACGCCACGAGAATGTTTTTGTATTATCTCGCATTTCA
>JAQQAE010022345.1:0-10276 GCA_029823295.1 Pseudamia nigra | reverse complement strand
GAAGCCGACGCCGCTCGCAAGAGAGGTGCTCCGACAGCCGGCTACGTTGTTTATTCTGCAGATTATTTTCTCCAGTTTTGTTCATTCGATGGATTATTTGTTCACATTCTTCCTCTTCACATTTCTTCCTCATTTTTGTTCATTGTGTTGATTAGTTTGTTCACTTTGTATTTATTTCCTCTTGATTTTGCTCCCTTTTTAATGTTTCTGTTCATTTTACGGATCATTTGGGTAATTTTGTGGTTATTTTGTTCTTTTTAATATTTTGATTCATTTTGTTCACATGTTCATTTCCTTGCATTTAATTTTGTTTCCTTTTCTTTATTATTTACTTAACTTTTTGTTCATTTCTGGTCATTTAGTTAGCGTATTTAGTTAATTTCTTTATTATTTTGTTAATTTTTGTTCATTTTATTTGTTATTTTGTTCGCTTTTTGTTCATTGTATTCACCAGTTGCTCAGGTTTGTTCATTTTGTTGCTTATTGTTTTCATTTTCTAGATGATTTTGTTCTTGTATTTATTTTTATTAACCTTTATTTAACCAGGAAGTATCCCACTGAGATTAAAACCCTCTTTTTCAAAGGAGTCCTGGTCAAGAGGCAGCAGCAAACACAAAGTACAGTTACATATTTACACAGATAAGATGCAAAAGTTTAAACACATTATGAAAAAAAAAGTTGATATTGTGGAATTGGCCTTAAAAACGCTCAGTTTGGATTTAAAAGTGCTCAAAGAAATTAGTCTTTCTGTAATTGCTTCCTACACACACCTACGTATACAAAATGATACAGTACACACAGTTCACTAGAATATTGAAAATTAGAAAAGTTTGATGCTCAAAATTCCAAGCCTGTGCCTGAGATGCCTGAGTAGAAATCCCCTAAAATACCAATAAATAGTGGGATTGCTGTCAAGTAAGTTTTCACCCGATTCACCCCATTCAAACACCATATTGTCAAGCTCGTCCAGGCTGTTGCGTTTTGTAAATCTATCTTTTGTAGTTTTTAAATAATTTAGGTTTTTTCGCAATTTTTTTCCCATAAGAAATGAATGGAGAAGTCAAATGGTACAGTATGTTTGTGACCAGAGTTTCAACACTTCACCTCCTTTGATCCTTTGATGTTCATTTTGGATGAAGAATGATCAGATCTAACTTCACGTGTATGATAAGAGTCTGTGTCTGGACAAACGTGTATAAAAACATTTAATGCAAAATAAATTTGAGCTATTTTCAGTCAGCAATCCCACACAATCTTTTCAGAGATTGCACATTTTCTAGTTCACCTTTGCTATTATACATACTTTATATTGTTGTTTGAGATGCTAGAAAACCAAATATCCATCCATTTTCTACCCCTTAATCCTCGTGAGGGTCGGGTATTTGTTGCACAAAATGCTCAGTCCATGTGATCCCTTTTGTGTGCTGAAGAATCTGCTTTTTAGCTAAGTATATCTCTTTAAAATTAATGCCACATAGGGCTTTTAATCATGAACACAAAGCTATTGTTTTTGGCTGACTCTGTTTTAACCCACAACCAGTCCCCAAACTCTTCCACTGCCTCCTCCCATAACCCAAAACAACACGCTGTCAGATCTTTAAATTTAAATCAGATGTCATAAAGATCATTAATATTCTCAGTTTTTTATTAGCAATGGTAAAGAGAATGAGGTAACGGATCATTGCTGCATACAGTGGGCTCTGTGTGCAAAACTGTCGGTGAGTTAACCATCACTCACACCCTAGTCACATTATTATCCATTTGTTTTGTGTCATAGAAACAAACTTGGATACAAAAGACTGTATAGTAAATTACTCCATTTAAGCATGAAATGAAATATTGATTTTAGCAAGTAAATGAGTCACCAGACACTGTACAGCAATATACACATACAGTAAATACATAAATACAATATATGAACCAACCCCATATTAGTTGTAGATACATTTACACATTCATTCATACAGTACAGATACAGCGTGTGAAAATACATGCTTTTTCAATTTTGAGGTTTATATTAAATAGTGTAAAATAAAAGCTGTGAAAACGTGATTTTGCAAAGTGCAGCTCATCCTGAGAAATTTACACAACAGCAAAAAACCCAAGCCTTTTTGAATCATTGTGATTTGTGACATCACAAGTCATAACCAATCATGGTCAAGCTGAACTGCTTTAGTTCCACCCCCCACGAGCCAGTGGAATTCTAAATGTTAAAGCATTAGAAGTTACAACCAATCATATTCAAGCTAAGGTTAGCTCCACCCATGTGAACAACTTTCAATGTTTCTGCCATTTTTTTCTAAAAAATGTTCATGAAAAGTACATTATTCTGTGTTTACAATAGATTTCTCAGAATCTCGTCCCTGGTCATTGTGAGAATGACCTTTATTGTCAATTTGCAAGAATCAGTAGTACAGAATGAGAAAATGTTTCCCAGGAAATGCCAGAGCATCGCACACAACTCATTATTCAGACAAAAAAAAATAATCCATTCCTGATCAAAACTGTCAAAATATTAATGTGCCAAGTTAAAATTAAAGATGTGATTCAGTGCCTGAATTTGAGTATCTATGCAATCAAGCAGCAACTCAAGTGGGATTATTCCGTGTTTTCTGATTAAAATGAGAGGATATAACACCTCACTGTGAAATCAGAGCGTGTCCTGTGGAATTAGAAAGAGGAAAAAACACAGTGATACACTTTACTTTGCCATTGCCATGCAGAAATGTTTTATATACTATATATATAAATAAAAATGATCTAGATACAAAGTACCACTACATGGGACCTTTAATGTAAGGAAAAATTCTGTAACATACAACCAAATATCAGAAAACAGGGCTGTAAGTTTATTCGAAGTGATCAAGTACAATAAAAACTGATTGGACGTTATTTGACAATTTGTCTTTTGAGATGTGTTTTCAAAGACCTGTTTCAATTTTGATTCTTGCAATGCATGTCAAACGAATTGGCACAGTACGCATTTATTACTTTGTAGTGTTGCCAACAGTTTAAACACATTAAGTCACCACGTGATAAACTGTCTAAGGTGCTGTTTTGTTTGATACTTGCCATAAACAAGTCTTAAGGCACAGCAGTGTGGGGTCTTTGCTGCCATATGTCACCACACATATTTACTCAAATTCTGTGCTGCAACACGGAGGATGAAATATCCACATGCCTTAGATTTTGTTCTTTAGCATCACTTTAAACATTTCTGTAATTCTGCCATATTTGTCGTCCAACTGTGATCATTAACCCATGTTTACTCAACTTTTTGTACCAATTCTTGTTTAAAATGTCCACATCAGCGTCTCAAGTCATATTGATTTTGCATTATTTTAACACATTATTATTCCTAAATTGCTTATCTCTAAATGTGAGGAATGACTGTAGATTTATAAAAGCTATTAAGCAACTCAAATATGTTTTGTTCATACTGGCTACACTGAAACACAAAAGACATTTTAATATCAATGCTATCTTGTAAATTTGCATTTTCCATATTATTCCAGTACATATTGTCCCTTTCGCTGTTCCCATTCAAAGTGATTTCCACTGAGTCTAGATCAGCCAGAGATGGTGAGAGGTAGTTAGATATGGTGACAAATTGCCACTTTTGCTGGTTCCCTCATCATCACTGACTTTGCTCTGTCTGGCTTTAGGGATGTTCAGCTGTATCCAGAGACATTTTGGTGTGAGACTCTTGATAACGCTGCTTGGAAATGAGCTCAAAGGAATCAGATTAATCCTCTATTAATTCAGTTCAAGTTAGGACTCTAATAAGGATGCAAGGCAATCATTTAGCGAGAAAGAGGATGAACATTACTATGTACAGCATGTATGTACCATTAATTCATCATAAATCACATTCAGTGTATTTAATGCCCATATTGAACTTTTGCATTATGTAACATTTATGGAAAAGACAGGATTCAAATAATCTTTGTTTTACCAACATTTTTGGTATTTTTTAGCAAAAAGTAAATGTACATTGGTGAAATGGAAACACTTTTTGGAATAAATGCTGATGCAGCAAACATTTAACTAATGACCAACTGTTTGCAGCATCTTCTCAGGTGTTAGATAAAGTGTAATAACATGACAGTCAGTTCAGGATAGGACTGATGAAGAAACAAAATTATTCCAGAGAATTTCGACTGTTCCTGTCTCATCTGTGGAAAAAATACATTTTTGGTAGAAATCAGAAAAAGGATTGATAGTGTACTTCTTCTTCAGTTTATTAGAGCCATTCATGACATCATCATATACGGATATCAATTATGCATCCCTTTAGGTTTCCACACCATGTATTCAATGTGCATTTTGAAATTTCACATTACATGTTTATGGAATCAGCAACTATCCACATTTTACAAGTTTCCCCTCTCCATATGTAGTTTTTTAAACATTTTTCGCAAAAGAGTAAATGACATAAGGAAAGTAGAAACTGTTTTCAAATCATTCCTTTGTGATTGATCAGCTGTTTGCATTGTCTTTGCAAATATTCCTGTAAAAATAGCAGGTCAGGCAATCATTAAAAAAAGATTTTTGATGGCATTCAGAAACAAGATGCTTTACTTCTCTGTTTATTAGAACAGTGTAACATAGACTCCTCCATCTAACATTACAAAGCCTAATGTATTCACTCCGAACCTATTTATGGAAATGAAAATGTGCTTTAGATTTTCTTGGAAACATTACAGTAACACAAATAAATTGCAGCTGATTTACTTTCAATGCATGTCACATTTAAAATTTGACTTCCACTTATCTTAAAATTTGTATTGGTTTGATCTTCAGTTTTCTGGCCTCTTTAGTTCAGTAGTAGCTTTTTGTTGCAAACATTACATAACACAACAAATATAAACATCATACACAACACACAGTCCAATACACAATACATATGTATTCTTCTTAACATAAGGTACCACGAGTAAATAACAAAGATAATCATTCATACTTATAAACCTCAAAAGCACAGATCATTTTTTGAAGCCCAAAATTGAAATACACCTTTTTAAATTTATATCAGTCCCGTTCCATATTTGAGCCTCAACAGAAATATATCTCCTTTTAATCTCTGTTTTGGCTTTTTGTGCAGTGAACTTAAAAAGATAGTCATATTTATACACCAGGGTTTAAAAAAAATTTGTGTAACTCTGCTGCACACACTTTGAATTTCACTGCAAAGTGTTGGAACCACCCACTTTCACTTGACCCTCATGTCGGTCCCAAAGTGATGCAGGGGCTGATTTTCACTCACTGCAAACATAGAATAATGACGCTTTCATTGTTAATTTGCAGGAGGTAAAATTGTCAGGTATATTCAATGGCTGCTCTAACTTCTGATACTGTAAAATCTAAATGTAAAATTCTACTGGCTCATATGGATGGGACTTTTTTCTTGGCTGTGATTGGTTAGGATTTGTGATGTCACAAATCACATAAATTCAAGCCTGCTTGTTTTTCCTGTCACTCGTCCTAGTGTACACTAGTTCATATTTTCAAGGCTTTTATTTGACATCACAGAATTTTTTTAAACCTCAAGCCTAATGAATTATAGAAGTATGGGATGTTTAAAGGTATTTCAGCTGTTTATCCGTGTATTTCTGCCTGCTGTGTTGCTTTCTTTTTTAATGTAGGTGTTCTTATTTATGTCGTCACTGCCTGTTAAATTCATGAGTAATTAAGTAAATCAATGATAAAGTGCTGCACATACACGACACATCAGGTTTCTCTTTTTACACCACAAATGCAACAGACCACTTCACTACTTTCTCACAATTGATCTGCACAGAGCTGATAAAGCCTTGGATGTTTATGGGTCGTTAGTAACATAATGAGACATAAGTTGCTTTATTTGAAGTGCTAATCACCTCTTCATTCCCTGAGCTTCGAACACACTATTTAGCAGCCTCATGACAAAAGCTGCACTTACCCCAGCTTTGAACTACTTTGATCATGCACATTCATTAATAGCTCCCCTAAACTTACTATATCCCTTGTGATGAGTGCAAAGATGAAAATCAATACTGACAAGATAAAGCAGACAGAAGTGGTTCAGCTTTGAAAGGCCAACATCAATGCAACTTATTTGAATTAAAAATGAGCCAAGGCTTGTGATTATTGATTGCCACTGACTTTGTTTACAGCTGTTTGAGCTTGTTTGCATATGAACCTCATATCTTTTAGTTAAGTACATGAATGACTACCCCAGCAGATTTGTACAGGCTAAATAAACCTGTTAACTGTGGGACAGGGATAATTGTTGTTGCCCTCAGGCATGTTGACAGCCGGGAACGGGGATGATTCTCATTGGCTTTGCTCAACATCGAAACTGACAGTTTATGTTTTGACAGAATCGGCTTTTTTATCTACACAGATGACTGACAAGTGGCTTTTGTTACGCTGAAAATAAGTAGGGTTAATTACAATAAATAATTCTATTGTCTTTCTCATGCAATTTTGATGTTGACTAGCTGCATATTTCTTTAGTGCTCAGTGTAATGTTAAGATTTGATTTAAAAAAAACATTATTTTTATGCATTATTATTTCTAAGCTTGATCGAGTCCCAGTTAAAACAGATTCTCAGAAACCACTGAATTAAGGGAGGGCATGCAACAATACAATAATGACCACAGCAACAAAGAGTGGTTTTATAATTGTGTGAAATAGACATAGAGAGCCCTGCCAAGCCTTCTCCCGAGCATAACTGTTCAAACCGCCATTCTGAATGACGGAGGAGCAGCAGCAATGAGCCAACAGGCTTTGTCCTGAGCCAGGCAGACCTGTCAGTGCACCTGCTGATTCCCAGGCCTCTTTGCCAATCTTCGACTACAGTGAAACCCAAAGAGAGTGAAACTGGCTCGGAGCCAGAGGGGAGAGCTGGATGACTACTCCTGACACACTCCCAACAAGCAGGAGATCCTGGGAGGAGGACTGAACCTCTGCCGGGAGATGAGAAAAATAGATGACTAACCCTGAGAAGAGGAGGAGAAGGTACAGTTCCCTGCATTGATGCCTGGGAACTGAAAACCTGTCCAACACAGCCTTCATGATTGCTCAATGAGCAATATGAACTGGTAAATGTCTGTGTTTGTGTTATGTGTCAGTGTATGGTCACAGTTAGATGAGTGTGTGTTTTATTTTATAATGCTTTCCTTTTTCTATAAAAGAAATGTCCTGTATGGAACATCTGGGTTTTTGTCTTGAGACCAAGTCAATGGAAAGAAGTCATAAATAACACAGGACAGGCAGTGATTCTCAGTGCTGTTGTCCATTAGTGTCCATTGCTGCTGTTTTTCAAGACGATAATAACCTTCACCTGCCCTCACACAAAAGGTCAACACCCAGACTCACTCAGGTCACTCGATGGAAACATCCATTTTGCTGTCTGGGGTTTTATGATGAACAACACAATTAAAAAAACCTTAAGGGTTACACAAGGTTAGGTGTACAATTACACATTCAAAGGCATGAACTTAGACACTATTTTTTCAATGAACATAGAGCTCTACAATACAGTATATGTACCAGAACCATGTTCCCACTGTTCTCTCCACACTCTCAACTGTAAAATGTTAAGGTTCAAAACATGTTTATCTCACATTTAAATTGCAGCACCTAAAATAGATCCATGACACATATGATGTAAATGACATATCAAACCAAATTGGTACATAAGTGATTGTGACTGGATGCGACACCTATTCCTTTTTAAAGTCCCACATCCTAACATAACTTATACCTTATATCACAATACGTGACCCTTAAAGACGTGGTGAGAAAATAAAGTGGGTGGATTTTCTTTCATATTAAATGTTCTCATCCAAGGCTACTGCAAACAGAATAATTAACTTTTCAAGGATAATTTTTGGAAAAGAAAAAGGTGGGAATATTGACCAGTTGCTGACAGAGGTGGGGGTAATTCCAACTTGATTATGACTGCTTATTACTTCTGATGCTGTAAAATGTTCAATTTTACTGACTCTTAGGGGTGGGACTGATGCATTTTAGCTTGACTATGATTGGTTGATTTGTGATGTCACCAGATACAAAAAAAAATGTTGCGTGGATTTCTCTGGACTGGCAACACTGAGCATGTTTATATTTTCACTGATTTTATTTTTTCATCATATATTCTATGGAAAGTTCAAAACCCAATAAAGATGGATTTTCACAGTATGACACCATAAATATTCCCTGTTCTATGAAGATGCATGATTCCTGTCAGCTCTCACAAATCTCCCCCTGTCTAATGATTTCATAAGATTTTAGTTGACATCACAGCTCAGGCATCATCTGTTTTATTCTTAAGTACAAATGGATTAAATCACATGACTGACCAGAAATTGATTAAACTGTCGTGACCACCATGTAAAATGCATTTTCATTAAAATTATTGCTGACATTTTTGTGTCACTAGTGTTACTTTTTTCTTTTAAGCCTGAACATATTAACAATTTAAAAATGATTCATGATTGTCTGTTTGCAGTTAAGGACTGGACGTCGAGTAACTTTTTGCAACTTAATGCTGATAAAACTGAAGTCCTTATTGCAGCACGCGATAATCTATTTCCTAAGTTGTTTAATAGCATTGGATCATTAAGCTCTAACGTACGGTCTAATCTAAAAAATCTAGGCGTCATTTTCGATCAATCGATGAGTTTTGATCAGCATATTAAATCTTTGACACTGAGTTGTTTTTTCCACCTTAGGAATGTATCTAAAATGAGGTCTTTGGTTTCCTACACTCAGTTAGAAATCATTATTCATGCCTTTGTTTCTTCACGTTTGAATTACTGTAATGCGCTTTTTACATGTCTTAGCAAATCCTCCTTACACTGCCTACAGTTAGTCCAGAATGCTGCTGCAAGATTACTAACCAGGTCCAGTAGATTCTGTCATATCACTCCTGTTTTGGCCTCCTTGCATTGGCTTCCTGTAAATTATAGAATTAATTTTAAAGTTCTTGTTCTTACTTACAAAGCCATTCATGAAGAGGCACCTTTTTATATTAGTGACCTGCTCTCTTTACACCAGCCCAGCAGGTCTCAGGTCTTCTCATCAGAATCTATTGGTCGTCCCTAGTTCTCGACTCAGAACCAAAGGCGATGGAGCCTTTGCTGCTGTTGCTCCCAGACTGTGGAACTCCTTGCCTCTTGGACTTAGATCTGCACCCTCCATTGGTGTTTTTAAGAAGCAACTGAAGACCCACCTTTTTAGCCTGGCTTTTTAACTATGAGCTGATTGTATTTTTATTTTTCTGTGTTTTAACTGTGTACTTTGTTTTCTTTTTACTGTTTTATGTGCTAGTGTTTTAATTTTGCTTTACCGTGTTAAGCACTTTGTGACTCTGTCTGTGAAAGGTGCTCTATAAATTATTATTATTATTATTATTATTATTATTATTATTATTATTAATGTGTCCTGATTTTGTCTTGTTGAATTAATTAGGGACAACCCTGAAATAGCTCTTGCTTGGATGCAGCTGATGTACAAGTAACCTATGGGGGGCACTAACACACCCCCATACTATCACAGATGCTGATAACAATCTGGATGGTCATTTTCCTGTTTAGGACATGATGTCCATGATTTCCAAAAACAATTGTAAATATGGTCTGGTCAGTCCATCTCAGATGAGCTCAGGCCCAGAGAAACTGGGGGTGTTTCTGGATGTTTTAACTTGTACTGGTAGATATACTACCTGGCCAAAAAAAGTCACACACTAACATTTTGTTGGACTGCCTTTAGCTTTGATTACAGCGTGCATTTGCTGTGGCATCAATTCAATAAGCTTCTGCAATGTCCCAACATTTATTTACATCCAGAGTTGCATTCATGTTTTTGCCAAGATCTTGAATTGATGATGGGAGAGTTGGACCACTGTGCAAAGTCTTCTCCAGCACATCCTAAAGATTCCTAGTGCAGTTAAGGTCTGAACTTTGTGGAAGCCAATCCATGTGTGAAAATGATGTCTCATGCTCCCTGAACAACTCTTTAACAATTTCAGCCTGATGCACAGTAGGCACTAGACATGATGGGTGCATCACTTCATCTGCCTTTCTTCTTACCCTGATGCGCCCATCACTCTGCAACAGGGTAAATCTGGACTCATCAGACCACATGACCTTCTTCCACTGCTCCAGAGTTCAATCTTTATGCTCCCGAGCAAACTGGAGCATTTTTTTCCGATTAGCCTCACTGATAAGTGATTTTCTTAAGGCTACACAGCTATTTAGTCCCAATCCCTTGAGCTGCCTTTGCATT
>JAQQAE010022344.1:0-10277 GCA_029823295.1 Pseudamia nigra | reverse complement strand
CACTGACTGGTATTTGAACTGTTCATAATTCCCTCCATCCTGACTAAGGCCCCAGTTCCAGCTGAAGAAAAACATCCGGGGGTGTGTAGACTTTTTACGAATATCCACTGTAGTTCTTTTTACTGTTTCTTATGATGTTCATCAATTTATTCTTGTATGACTTGTATGTGTATTCTGCTTCGTACGTCTTCTTTGTTAGAAAATCTTTATATAATATGTTTTTTTTTCTTACAGGCTTTTTGAATTCCCTTTGTAAGCCAGGGTTTTTCACTGATTTTCTTGTTATTTTTTGTCACTAGGGGCAGTGTTTTTCATAGAGTTCAGTTAATACTGATGAAAATGCATGGTATGCTTCATCCACATCTTCCACGTATACCTGACTCCTATTGTGGTGCATTAGGTCTTTTTTAAGAGCATTAATAGATTGTTCTGTTTCATGTCGTACTATTTTATACACTGGCAGGTCTTGCTTCATTTCTGTATTGTCTTGTATTACCACAAACACTTGCAGATTCATCAATAACTAACCCACTACTTATTCTCTTATCACCCATATTTGTAAAGATATCATCAATTAATGTGGCGCTGTACTTGTTTATGCGAGTCGGTCGTGTGATTGTCGGGTATAGATTTATGCTACACATTGAGTTCATAAAATTGTATGTGCTCGTTTGCTCTGATGGATTCAACAAGTCAATATTAAAATCCCCACAAACAAATAACTTTCTTTATCAATTATTTCCTCATACGTGCCAACTATCACATTTTTGAAACATGAGACAGGAGTTCTCTATACACAGCTTATTGTTAGGTTTTTCTTCAGTGTAGTATTGACAATTATCTTGCAAATTAATAAAGAAATTATGATCTGGGTCCACATTGTTTTCAATGTCATGACCTTTACGCTCAGTAAACTGATCAGAGTAGAGGGTCTTCCTGTTGATCACAGTGTTCAAGTTGTGTTATTATATTGTTCTGATGGTTTAGCATGTGACATTTTGGGCACGTTTTCCCCTCACTGATGAGCCTTTGTACTGATCCAGCTCTGTCATGTCATTAATGAGCGGGACCTTGGCCTGTTCGGGTGGTCCACTCAGTTTTATAAATACTTTGCAGTGATTGGCCCATGTTGACTTCAGGATGCGAGCCTGAAGTCAACATGAAGTCAACCTTCAAACATTGTGAGCTGTATGACGGCTCTTGTCGCGTTTAAGCCCATGTGCGTCTGACACAATCCATGTACATGCACTGTCTATGTATGTGTTGGAGTTGGCAGCAGGTTGGGGGATTCTGGCCTTGATTAGGCATTCCCATACCCCAGTCACCCAGTGAAGCGATGAACCAGAGGTGGCGTAATTGGGGACATATGCAGCGCTAAACCCCTCCTCCACCCCCGCCATCTTTAGGTCAAAGCAGCGCCGAGATCAAATGCTTTGTTTTCAGTGGAGCATTCCTCAATAAAACAACAAACAGGTCAGGGAAAAGGGAGGAAACGGGGAAAAGGGTGAGAATAGGGAAAAGAAAGGAAATCAAAAATGATGAGGCGAGACAGGAGGAGGAGACACAGGTGGAGGCAGCGAGAGCATATGGAACATGTTTACATGAATGTCACTCGTCTCTGATGCTATCCCAGCGCTTCGATGGGTGGATCAGGACTTTTCATCACATAGCTGTATTGTCTGTCCTTCCCTTTTCTTCGCCTTCAGGCTTTTTTCTTTCTTACAGCGGGAGAAATCTGGCTCTTGAATCGTTTTACATCATTACCTTTGCCGGAATCCCCATTTTCCACGTCTGCCCTGTCAGTTTGTACTGTATACAACCTCTCCGTGCCATGCACATTACACAGTGTCCTGGGTCCTTTTCAAAGCAATAAAAGCACGACGGGCTCAGGTCTGGTTCACGCGAATATAAACAATCCTTGCTCTTCAAAGGGCGGTGAGAAAGGGAGGCTGAGAAATGGACTGCCATGCTAGTGGAAGTCCACTCGTCGGAGGCCTGCAGTGACAAATGCAGACACAAAAATAGTTTGGATGAAAGTTCCTGCGTCGTTTGTGAGAGCGCAGAACAATATTTCATGAGCCTCGGTCAAAGATGAAGGAATTTTCCCACTTCCATCCAAGTCTTTGATGATGCATTTGGAGTCTGATGACACACATAACCAAGTAGGGCACCACTCGGCAAAGTCAGAACAATTTCATAGGTTTATGATCGATTTTTATGGAAGGCGTGAGACTCATGTCTTACGTCAAGGAAACCGTGTAGGGGATTAACTGAATCCAGACTGTCATTACCTCGGCCAAGCAGGTTATGTTTTCTGGATAGGTCAGAAATGGCGTAAAGACCTACAGTATCCAAAAGATTTTTGAAGGGTCCTTCACCATTGTGAGATAGGATCAAATTCAACATTTGTCAATAGCCAAAAACACAGGATATCACCATAATAGATTCTATCAAACCACAAAGTTTAATTCAATAACCTGTTGATATTCTGGATACAGTGACCCAGAATGCTTGTACGTACAGGGGTTGAGGAAAAATAGCTACTGTAAGGTAGCAAAGAAAGCTGTAGACATGAAACCGACACCAAATTGTAATGGAAAGTCTGCTGATTCAGTAAAGTGTCCATAAATTTGACTGATCTTAAACATTTATGGAAAACCTCCATTATGGAGATATAATTTTTTTGTGCTTAACTATCGAGCTAATGACATATATGTGATTCCAAATGTCATGGTCAAAGAATCCAATAATGAGGGTCAAATAAATTTACTTTCGTGTGTAATAACACTATGGAGAAATGAGCATGGATTCAAAAGATAATGGTAGGTTTTCACTACGAAGAGAAACGGAGCTGCCTTGGTGGAGGTCTGCACTCTAGGAGAGCTTTCTAGTTTTTAATTAAAATGTATAATGGCGCGATACTGCGCGTGAGGGAAACATACGCACGAGAAGTCGGAGACTTATATGAGAAAAAGCACAAAGTTCTCAGAAGACAGATATTTGCTAAAATCCTGCAGCCTCATGTTATATGAAGCACGCTAGCCGGTGTGTGCGTCGTATGGCTCCGGGCTACAGAAAGACAGCACAGACACTGGACTGCATCAGACTCCACATCTGGTGGATGGGCCCTGTTAGCTCAGCCTGTCTATTATTATATAGTTTGAAGCCTTTGAACCGAGCAGCCACTGTTGACAATCACCAGACTCCGACACTCGGGTCAGTCTGTGATTTTATAAAGGACGAGGCCAAAGTTCTTTTTCACTAAGTGTTTTTACGCTGTAAAGAGACAGTACGCTATGTTCATTTTCCTTCAAAGTCAGAGAATGTGACAGCCAAGACGAGGCAGAGGGAAAGGACCGGAGGACTGATTCAGATGAAATCCCTGATTCGCCCTGCTATAAGACAGTCCACAGACCAAATCATATTTCCTTAATCTTTCCGCCAAAATACACTGTAGTAGATGATTAACGTTGAAAAGTCGTCTGCGCGTGTTCATGTCTGTGTCTCTGTTATTTAGTGAAATTTAAAGGCGAGTAGAGAGTCACACGAACCTGCACACCAGCTGGACCTAACAGCCGTTTCTTAATGTGCATCCATCATCACATCGTACCGACTGGCCCTGATATATTGAAGAGGCACTTCAGCACATTTTGATATACACAAGGCCTTCATAAGTGAAGTAAATAGCAGACTAAATGCGGTTCTCTGTTTGGCAGCCTGTTGAAAAGTGTGGAGGTATTCAACCGTTCCTGCTGTTTCTATTATAAGTCAGGTCTGGCGACAGTTTAGACAAGGACAAAACATCCCAAACTAACTCATAAAGCATTTAAAAGACACATACGTTGTGCTAAATCACAGTGAGCAAAAGTGTGCACTTTTAGGGGTTTATTATAAGACTCTATGGAGGGTGTAAATACCTATTTTTGGCAACGTGGTGGCAGGGATGGAGCCTGTAACACCTGACTGAGGCCAGAGGTGGCGTACTCTGGACAGGTCTCAAGTTCAGTGATGTTTTAGAGCCAAGGAAGCTGTAAACACTTCTTGCTATTTTCATATCTTTAATACAGAATCCATTGCAGGGCGGCATCGTTGGCATCCTTGAGATCTTTGGTTGGTGCATCTGGGGCCCAAAGTGCTGCACAGCTATAAAAGATGTGAAGCAGTGTTCGATTGGCGTCTGCACACAGACCGTTGACGTCTCCCTCTCTGTAGAGACCATCTCCAGCTTGACGAGTGTCACCCAGACCTTCATAGAAAAAACAATCTCCCACTTGGTAGGTGTTCCTCGGACTTGGCAGAGCTTCATTTGAGGGGCCACGGTCTGTTTGGTCCCGCTTTTCAAGCCTGTGCCTTGCAGACCGGACAGGCTCGAGAGGTTCAGTCTGCAACGCACAGACGGAGTTTGCGGGGAATTTCTTGGCGATTTGGTGGCTGGTGATTTTAAACAGCCACATCAACCAGGGCTACAACCAAAGCGACAAGGAAGGAGAGGCTGAAGCAACATTATGCTATGAGCAAACCACTAGTCTCTCGCAGCCTCCGGTTTGTAAGATGGAGCTGTGCACGATTTGCAAGATAGCTGATGATGGCTGCAGTTCCTTTCAGAACGACCGACCGACGGCAAAGATCTGAGAACTCGAACAAATGTGAGGAAAAAAAGTGTGGAATTGTGTGAGATGATGTGTCCAACCGTTTCATTTGGGCTTTAGCTGTGATGCTCGTGTGAAACAGAAGGTCTCTGGCTGCAGCCACTCATGAGAATGAAGTGTCACATTATGAAGCTATTAATATAAGTTTAAAAGTAGCAAAGACCCATAAAGTAGTAAGTATTGAGTCGCACACCAAAACAACAAAAAAGTAGAACTTTCAAAGGCTCGAAGGCGTGAGCACATGACTTCAACAGCACATATTGTACTTTGGAGAATGAGCGAAGTAAACGAGTTCCCCTGCTGTGCACAGTACAAGGTACAAACCATATCTACGAGCACAAAATCAGTTGTTTAGAAAAAGAGCTACAGCGCAGTATTACTTCCACATGCAGAGAGATGAAGCTGAACAGAATTCATTTGAAATCTGAAAACAGTTTACTTGTCACATTTCACCAGACTCCAGCTGCTATACTGCACAGATACTTAGAGGCCAGTGTGTGTGTGTGTGTGTGTGTGTGTGTGTTACCACAGAGGTCTAATGCAGCAAAATGACTGTAAAACAAGCGCAGGCAACGATACAAACGCACAAATAGACACAGCCACCTTCACCCGCTCATGCTTTCAGCTGCAGCGGCCCAGCCACGACACACATACACCAACGCGCCACGCTCCACCGTCGGCCTCCGCAGTTAAATCACTTGCAGGCTCGGAGTTTTCCTGCTTCCCAAATGCCTTATTACTCCTGCTTTGTTTGACTGGAACGTGATTTGAGCTCAGGCCCTCGTACGTTCTTTCATTACTCAGACGTGCCAGAGGGACTCGACGACCCTCACTTCACGGACTCCGATTGTTTTTGGTTGAATCTGCTATTGTGGCTGGCGCTGTGCGATCGGCGTAGCATGCCCTGCGTCGGGTAGGCGGGATGCTCAGCGAATGCGGTGGCCCGCTCCAAAGCTTGACGAAAACCTCAGGTTCTGTGATTTTTATATTAAATCGGACGATTACATGCTTTTCCAATGGTTTAAATCCCACAGTGAGGTTTATGAACACACTCACAGAGGTGGGTAGTACTGAGAACAAAGTATTCGGGGAATACTTTGTACTCTTATTCAGTTACATTTGGGCAAAAAAATATATTTTTTTTAAAGTACCACTACTGAGTTACATTTGGCCATAATGAGTAGGAGTCGTAAAAATTTACAAAATAGTCATTAAAAAAAAAAAGTGACATAACATATCAAGTAAAACATCGAAATGAATAAACAAAGCAACAAAATGAACAAAAATAATCACATACATGGATGGAAAGTTTACAAATATAGCAAAAAAAGAGCAAGATAATTACAATAAACAAGAAAAATGAACAAAAAAATAATCAAGCACATGATAAAATTAGGGAACATAATGAACACAAACAACCACAATCAGCAAAAATGAAGAAAATAATCAAGTGAATTCACAAAAATAGTCGAGACACCGAACAAAAAAACTAAATAAGCAACAACATAAGCAAGAATGATAAAAATAATCAAGTTAGTTAACAAAACTGAACAAAATAAGCATCGAATGCTGAACAAAAAACTAAATATGAAAGAAAATGATCATCTGACAAGATCACTAAAAAATAATCAAGCAATTAAAAATCTAACAAAATAACAAGAAGAACTAAATCAATATGAACTGAATGATATAAAGTCACTCACTACTTGCGTAGTGTTTTTTCTTCACTTATACATAAGTTCTGATGTTCAGAAGTAGTTGAATTAGCAGGTAACAATACTTTTACCTGAATACTGTTTTTTTTTTTTTAACCCTACCCAACACTTCGTACTAGACCAGACGCTACATCTGAAAACCTGGTATGTGTTAGAGATTCAAAATTAAAGAGTCAATCAAAAGCGAGCGCTTCTGGATTTACTGCAGCCTTTGATGCTGAATGTGCGGATTAATGTCGACTCATATTCAACGTTTCTCTGCTCATCACATAATTCATGAAGGAGACCTACCAGCCAGATCTGCAACATCACACGAAGTTCGGAGCCACAGCAAAACTTTTACAAGTGCGCTTTGGAAACATGAAACCTTCAGTGCATAAAGACTGAAAGAGGACATTTAGGGAGACAGGAAAAAAAACAGGGTTCGGGTTAACCCTAACCCTGCAGGTAAGCTGTAGGAGTAAACACATGCATGCATTATTGAAAGCGGTTGCTGAAATTATTTGTGGGAAAAAACATATTAAACCAAAATGCATTCATTGCAAACTACTACGGCATGAATGAAGGGGATGCACCGAAGCTAACGTTCACGCACTGACGGTAGTTATATCACGCATGCCTAAAACATGCATTAATTTCTTCCTCGTTTAGCTAGCGGGCCCCATGATGAGGCCCCGGTAAGGCTCCTCCAGCTGTCCAGCTGGCCCGAAAATCCAATATTTGTCAAGGTCAGTGCAGGGACAGACTATTGCACACCGAGTCCCCCGATAATCTGTTTTTGCTTTCAGGGCAGATGACAAAACAGTAGAAATAACTAACTGTTGCTTATGAAGGCACAATAGCATCAACTGTACCATCATGACTCTATGACCTTTCATTAGAGGCTGAGTGACAAGTGAGGCAAGACAGCTGGGCCTGGAGGAGAAAATGAGCAGTCACTCAGGCTATGAATAGAGCTTTGTATCTTCTCCAGTGTGGAGGAGAGAGAAAAAACCTGAACAAAGATGAGACAGCAGTGCTTGACAGTAACTATGTACATTATATATATTTACTCAAGTACTTCAGATCGGTGTAAACCAAAAATACAAGACAAAAGAGGTCGAGGATGTTGCAAAGGAAAGTGGCGGAGGTGAAAAACCAGCCTGTTCCAAGTCGACTCGAGCAGAGAGTCACGTTGGATCAGGCTGGACGAGGTTGGTCTCAGGATGTCGTGTTAAATAGTGTGTGTTTTGTGTGTGTGTGGGCTGTGGTTCACCTGTCGTCGAGGACGACAGCAGTACTACGAGCACTTCCCACGGTTTGTTTCTGCTTTTGTTTTTACATACTGGACGTGACACCACGGTCAAAATATCTGTCACTTCAACAAGGAATGTCTTTGTATAAAACCACGGAACAGATGCCATCAAATGTTCGCGGAGGTGCCGGACGCTGTAATTCTCATGAATTTACTGTTTACTTTCTGCCACAGAGGTCGCAGTCGGGGTCTCACGAGGTCGGACCCAGGAAAGAGTCACTTCATCACGGGGTCCGACGGTTTCCGTGACTGCACTGAGGACACAAGTTCGTGGGGAGATTTTTTTTTCTTTGGATTGGCTGACCTTTATTTCTTAATGTAACGGGAGGCTTTCTTTGAAAATTTTATTTTTGGGACTTTTAGCCTTTCTTTGATAGAGACAGTGGAAAGGGCAGCCCGGGTCGCTGCAGTCCGTCAGGTGAGCCGCCGAAGTGCCCCGTGGACCGTCTTTTCTTACCATAACATGGATTTGTACAGTAGATCTAGTAGGACGATTGATTCTGTACTGATGATCTTAAAGACATTAAAAAGGAAAGAACTGGCACAACTTAACTCTGGACGAGGCAAACACGAATACGAAACCATACCGAGCGATTCCCTGGTGAATCAGAGAGACCGCCGTGTGCGCAATGTTGTCGTCCAAGTCAAATGTGGTTACTTTGGAATTATGGGTTGTTAACACTTTTGTTACGTGCTCTTTTACATTGTGGACATCCTTCAGTATTTAAGTGCTGTACAATGCTGACAATAATAACATTAAAGGAAACAGTGTCTGAACTTTTCACTGGTTCTTCTCATTCTCATAACACAAAATGTTTTCGTTCTTTTGACAGAAGGTTGCAAACGTTACTTATGCTTTGATCTGTTCTGATGACATTTTTATAGCCAAAGGTAAAGGTCATTTTGACCTCATAAAACACATTTTGGCCAAAACGGCCAGTAACTGAGAGGACTGCATGAATAGCTGCAAGAACAGTGGCTGCATCTGAGTGAACTTAAAACTGCAGTGTGGGAATTGTTTTGTTGTAATTGTTGAAACTGCGACTAAATTCTGGTAGTGGAACATGAACACAGTCATGGGGAATAAAATTGCTCCTTGTGCATCACCTACAGCCTGGAATATGATTTTCAAAACTCCACCACTCTCGTTCAATTCCACCAACAAGCAATAAGGGCATTGTTAGCCGACTGTCAATCATTCTCATGCACATGCTTGAGATAACTCTCCTTGCGCATGCAGTTCATGGCTAAGAAACAAAGGACCCACAGAGGTAAAGAAGAGTAAGAAGAAAACAACAGCGTCTGGTCAGAGCCAGCACCTCTGGAGCCAGTTGGGTCCCGTGTCGGAACACCGGTGGCGGAGTACTGGAGGTGAAGGCTGCTGATAAGCCCCCGGTCAGAGCCGGTACCTCCGGACCCTGTGTTCGGATATGATGAGCGTAGTTTAAAACAGTGTTGTGACTGTTCATCTTGTTCTGATACGTACCATGTTTTCCAGACCATAAGGTGCACGTAAAATCCTTTAATTTTCTCAAAAAATGACAGAGCGCTTTAAAATGCAGTGCTCCTAATGTATGGATTAATTCTGGTTGCGCTCTCTGACCTAGAACCAATTTTATGTGGGACACGACGCTCAAAAATCTGTCAAAATGTTTCAGTACAACTTTGGCAAGTTACAGAGCTGCACCATGGTAATCAGGAGCCTCGCGGAGTGATACGTACTGTGCCAAAGCACAGTCTATTATTAACAGTACGTGTGCTTACCGGTACGAAGTGTCACCTAGACATGCGTACGAAGCAAATTTCAAACTCACCAAACAGAGGCAGAGCTAATTCAGAGCTCGCCATCACTCCGGGTGGATTAACCAAGTAACTCCAACCGCTAAATATTGGTGTCAACAGGTTGTTCAAAGTTAAATTGCGAGCGGCGTGAGAGTATTGGATGACAGAAGGCGAACACACGTTCACCAAGACAGGGAGGCAACGTCGGGCGAGTTACGCCACTATCTGCCAATGGATCGTGGAGGCATCCGTCTCAAGTGTCGCCCGAGCTTTCACGAAAGCCGGAATCGCCACTGAACAGCTAATTAACAGCAAAGAGACTGACTCGGATAATGACGAGTGTGATCCGGACTCGCTTGATGCGGAAATCGCCCAACTGTTAAACTCAGACACTGAAGATGAAGAATTTGATGGATTTGTGGGAGAGGAATGAACTTAAAGTGAATGTATTGTTTTGTATTTTATGTGACAACTGAACAATGAGTTACTGTGAATAAGTTGAATGGAGTTTGACTTATCTAACTTTTGCATCGCTTAATGCGCCTTTTAATCCGGTGCGCCTTATGTATGGGAAAAGATCATAAATAGATTGTTTATTGATATTGCACCTTATAATCCAGTCCAAAAAATATGGTTCGCGTTTGTTGTACAGTGGTGCCCCTGGTAACAAATGCGAACCGGGTAACGAACAAAATTCAGTCAAAATCGTGTCCCAGCTAACGAAAAGTTTGGGTCTTGATCAGATATTTTTATACCTGTGGTTTTTCCTAGTAGTCGGACACTTAATGATGCACACATATTAAGGAGGGGCTTAGGAGACGGGGGGGGGGGGGGGGG
>JAQQAE010022343.1:0-10277 GCA_029823295.1 Pseudamia nigra | reverse complement strand
TCAATCCTGCTCTGCTCACATGAGCCACCTGGTGGTTGCTGCTGCGCACTGCAGCTACTGCTGGAAAAACAATCCCCGCGCCCTCCACCATCAACCCCCATCCCTAACGCCGCGGCGGCAGCACTGCCAAATGAAACCCGTTACATCTGTAAACATTATAAAGGACAGACAGACTCCTCCAGAGACGATGGACACACACTAAACCTTCACCTGACAAAGGACCTAGTCCTGATGATTTTATTTTTCTTCACTAAGAGCATAAAGCAAACACAGGATTTCTTTCTTTTGTTTTTTGTTTATTTAAAATCCTTCAGTAAATAGCGCCAAGCCCTTAAACCTTAAAGATTAATAGAAAATTAATTTTGGCCTTATTTATTTTTGCCTGACTCATATTTATTTTGCTTTTCAAACATATTCAGCTAAAATCATACAGTTGAATAGTTAAAGTAAAACAATATCATTTTCTTTGCTGTTGTCGCCTCTACCCCTCAGTGGTAGGAATGTGACTTTTCCCTCGTGGGATAAATAAAGTATTGATTGATTGAAAGAGAAGAAATTGCAAACAGTAAATCTCAAGGATTTTTGATTGGGCAGTCATTTAGGTCTTTAAAAGACAAAAAAGAAAGCAAGCAAACATAGTCGGCAAAATCCCCTGCAAAATTTGAAGGGGGACCAACTTCATGTCATGGAACTTGAGCCAATAAATATTCATCAAAACTAGTTTACAGCCATATGTTGTTTCTGCCAGAATGCACACAAACCTCATGCTCACATTGCTCATCCTTGAAGCAGTTTCCTCCCTTTGACATTTATGCCAGTCACACATGCATTTATCTATTCCTACCTGGATTATCTCCCTTTCAGTTATACATACATAACACAAAGCAACCATGATAGATGTTAAATGTTAATGACATGAGCGTTTATTAAAAGCTGTTTTGGTAAGTTGTGCACCCCAAAATCAGAGAAGGTACCCTGTGGAAATTCTGCACCACTGTGCAAAATTTTATTGAAATCAGATATTCTGCCCTAACTCTTTGGGCCCATGTTGGCACAAAATGACCAAATATGGCCAAAATCAGCATAACAACCATGTGCAAAATGTGACGTGCAAAATGTAAGTCTGCACCACTATGCAAAATTGTATAGCACTGCTATGCAACTTTGTGTCAAAATCTGAGGAAAATCCTTAAGGAGTTTTTCTATCCAAATAGGCCCAAAATGGTCCATAATGACCCAATACGACCAAAAGTACATAGCCAATAGACATTATTCTATTTGTTATGCTGCACCACAGTGCCAAACTGTATAAAAATCAGAGGACCACTACAGGATTTATGCCTCTGAAACATCATTTTTCTATGTTTTCTAAGTTTTTGAGCCCTTGAAAACCCTTCTTTAATGGAAGAGAAAAACTTCCAGTAGAACCAAGGGCTCTGGGTAGGTGGCCATGTGCCTTGACCAGCTGGGGTTAGTGGACAGAGGAGAGACAAAAGAAAAGAGACTGAACAACAAACAACATAGACACTGGACAGGGTGATGGTCAGCAACCACTGCTTCTGATCCAGAGAGACCTGCAGAAAGAAACAAGGAGGGAGAAAACAAAAACTATAGAGAATCCAAAGTTAGTGAAATATGGTACACAAACTGGTACAGAAAGAGTCAGAGATACGTATGCTCTGTGTATAGCAATTTTGAATCTTGAAGCATATAGGTAAGACCTAATCAAGTCTTACCTATATGCTCAGTCAAAAAGAAAAGTTTTTAGTTTTCAGAATAATGGATATTAAATCAAGCAGGTTCAATTTAAAGTGCCTTTTTTTCAAGTGAAACCTGGGAACAAGAAAAAAGGAATTCATTAAAACAATTACAAGAACCATAAAAAATAATGACACTGCAAGATAAATGTAGAATGTATAAAGAAATGTTTAATTACTATGTTTAATGACTATCTCCACTATCTCCTCCTCATTCGATAGATGTGAAAGAGGACACAAACATGTCAGTAATAGAGTAATAACTGGTGGACATGGAACCACTGGTGCTTTGTACCTGGATGCATTTCTGTCTGTTCTCTACAGAGCACTTGAACGCATCAGTGTGTATGGAAACAAACTGAGCCTCCTAAGTCTGGTCTCATTGTCTGTCACTCACTGTGGTGTTCATCTGTAAAAACACACACACTGGAGAAACAACACTTACCCCACCCCTCCTTTTCATGCCATTCCTGGTGGTTCGTCTGATGATCCATCATATGTCTTGATGTCTTTTATATTCTTTTTTTTTGTTGAAGTTGTGTTCATTTTATTGTGTGTCTTACATCATCATACGTGGTCCAGCAATCAGTGGGCTCCCCAGGACGGTGGTCCAGTGTGGAGAAACCCCCTTAGAGTCCACACAGAGATGCATGTTAACATCGAGTTTATAAAATCAGACTCACATAGACCTTAACTCAGGTTCTAATGTGTCTAATAAAATATAGATTAAATGTGTCTGCTTTGAATTCTGTGAAAATTATGACTTTAGTCAGTCTGAAAACACGTGCTGTCATTTCACTTCAGTTGAAAACTTTTAAATTAAGTATGAGATTTAATACAAAATACTCCTAATTTCCTAATCACGAATCTATGAAATGTATGTTTAAATGTCCTTACCTCTTTGGAGGACACATTTAGGATGCGTTGCAGTTCACCTGGGTTGCACTTCTTTTCGAGCTGACCAAACGTGTGCAACTCGAACCAGTTAAAGTGCGGGATGAGAATTCTGTGAGAAAAAACATTCAGAGATTAAATGGTTTGCAAGTGTTTGGTTTTAGACTGTGGGACATGCATGTAATGTGACTTACCATGGCAGGACGGAAAATGTCCATCTCCGTCCACATACCTCGCACCAGTATTCAAGGTCAGTCTCCTACAAAACAAAGCACAGGAAACAAGCTGTGTGTTAGAAACACTATTAAATATTGACCTGTGGAATCTAAAGTTTGTATCAGCCCTCCCACCTCAAGCATGCTGTGGAAAAGTGGAAAATGATGGTCCTACCTTCCTGTATTCCTGGAGCAAATCTCCAATTTTAACACCAGGAATGACATCTAGGGACAAGTTGCTGTGCTCCTCATGTCTGACAGAAGACACAGCACATGTCCGGCAGGTTCTGATGCTGTACTGGACACCTGTACATGTGGCTGCCCAGGACTTCGGCTGACAGCCTGATCACACGCGTAAGATCCCTGGTCTGTTCTAACACCACGGGTAGGAGCTCGTGAGCATCCTGAAAACAGACATAACAGTCATTTTAGATTAGGACTGTCAAAATTAACGCATTAATCCAGATTAACTCATTTGCATAATTAGTAAGATTACATTTTTAACGCAATTAACGCGTTAACATGATTAATGTTTTAAAGTGATTAATGCACAATAACTCATACATCAAGAAAAAGTGATGAAATTTTATGTTACATTTGGCCCACCTCACTGACAACTTCTTTAGTATTTACTGCTTCAAAGTCAATTTACATGTAAAATTTATAAGTCTTTACACATTTGGAAACAAATGACATTAGTGACTGATGAAGGCGGTGAACCAAGTGTAAAAAAGCAAAAATATCTCAGCAGAACATTACAGAGGTTCTGTTAAGTTCTACAAAGCAGGTGGAATTTCCCTTAATTTAAATTAGAAAAAAATATACATTTTAATGTAAAATAAGAAATTTTAGTCGAGTGTCTACATCACCTTCTATCATGAGTGTTTTTGCTCCCACAAAATGAAAAACAACAAATGGGTATTAATTGTGATTAATCAAAATTAATCCACAGTAACCCTGTGATTAATCAGATTAAAATTTTTAATCATTTGACAGCCCTAGTTTGGATACATGCGTTACTGTGACAGAAAGCAAAAACAACCAAACTAATGCTGCCAGATGGAAAATGAAGTATTGTTCCAGTACTGCTGTGTGAATGACACACCCAAGTAATAATCTAGGGTTCTCGTAGATTTGATAGATATTCTGCAAAATGAACACTAATATACAAAACTGAACAATATACTGAACAAAATATTCCAGAAATAATGAACTGTCTAGAAACAAACGAGACAGGTCTAGACTGACTATAACTGCTGATACTAAATGTCACACAATGTGATACAATTATTGTACATTTGATATTATTGATTGTGCATTATACTGAGGGCAAAATTAGCATGGAAATACCATAATTGTCAAATGTCTGGCAACGCTGAACTAAACAGATAAGAGCTCACTCAACATCTGCACTTGAACCTTTGAAGACACCAACTTCTTAAAGGATTTCAGGCAGTCGAGCTTCTCTACACCACTGTTGGCATTTAATATTAAATAGATTTCTGCAGAAAGTAAAATTCTGTGTAGCACATGTATGGTTGGATTAAAGATATGTACAGGTGATTTGCTGGCGGTTTTATTTTGATGATGTAACACAGAAAATACACCTTGATAACGACACAGTCTCTGTGTAGCAGTTCTAGATAGAATATCAACAAAACTTTTCTAAGGATCTGCCAAGTCCCTGCCCAAGCTGCCCTTACTCTACATCTTTTCTCCTGTCCTTCTGTGATCTGACAACCATCAGAATAGATATCACAAAACAACCGAGCAACCGGCAAGAAAACTAAATACAGCCTAAACTGTTGGCCGCGCACAGGGTGCAGACCTCACATAAGCTGCTGCACCAGCAAAAATTAAAACAAGCATCATTATGAGAAAATAACAACAATTGATGGAGTGGTTGAGACAGAAGACGGAAAACAACACTATCCTGTTCTGTCAAATCTGCAACAAGTTTCCAGCAGTGGGAAACATGGGATAATTTAAATCAAATTAGGGGTTTATTTGCCAACAAGTTTAACATGAAGTTACCCCTGGCGAGAGGAGCAGAACATCCCTAAATATCATGGAAGGAGGCAGGAAAGGGGAAAAAAGAAAAACACATGTAGCATTTTTTTTTTCTTGTTGAGCAATGAAAACATTAAAACAATCCTTCTTATCACATGAAAGAAAGTAGTTCAGTGTCAGCTGTTCTCCTTTATGTACTTTGACTCCAGGAGGATCAAGCGGTTCTCAAAACTCAAAGCCCGAATGCCTCTCCAGGTCACTTCCAGCCCTTAACTCTAAAAGGCTGGATTAAAGGTTGACTTCATTAGTGAAATGATGATCTGACAGCTGCTCTGTTTGTCTTATTGCTCAGTGTGTGAGTGTGTGTACTCAGCCTGCTGTGTGTACCTTCTCTTTAGCACTTGGCTGGTTGTGTGTGGTCAAGGTGTGAAGGTGCTTAATCCTGCTTTTCACAGCCGGCAGAGTCGCTTTGTGATCCTCATCTCTGAGCAAACATCAAGGGGAAGGAGGTAAGGGGGTCTGCAAATACACATACACACATACACACACCCCCCTCAAAAACCCCAGTCTACACACACACCAATGCTGCACAGCTTGGGGTAATTCAGTCTCTGGTGCAAAAACATCCAAGTTAAATGAAATTATTATGTTTATGGCAACACAGCAAATTGAAAATTTCATGAACTTGAGCTGCAGATAGCCAGGGTTTTGGGACCCTCCCATGAAAAAAAATATCACTTTGGGCCCCACCACTTCAATGCCAACCGTAAAAATATAACACTGTGCAGACATGGCTCAATATTCTGCTTACAACAGATTTTACAGTTTCGTGTAAGGTAGAGGAGAAATGTGCAAGACATCTTTACACTTGAATAATATTTATATTTATAAAATTATTCAATTTTTTATATAATGATTGGTTCTTTACAAATATAATATAATCATGTTCAAAATAACATTATGACTAAAACTGTCCAGCATCCAAAACATAATTTAAGTTGTTTTTGATTTATCTAGAGATCATTATATGCAATATAATGTATAATGTATTATTATAAAATTGTGTGTAGAATAACAATACATTTCCCAAGGGGCTTTCTGCAATCAGACACATTTTTTTTTACATAAAATAACTTTTTCAGATATCAGAGAGGCTGGTTCTTTGTCGGGAGTGAGGATATGGGAAAATGGGAGTCGAACAGCTAAGCCTGAGTCCGAGGCTTGATCTGTTTGGCCTGGCATGAGGTCAGCAGATACAGGAAAATATCGTTTAATATGCATGTGTACAATGGGCCTCATGCAAGAAACTATATATCAACAAATTTTCTCTTATTTTTCATGGTGTCCTGCATATTTTATTATTTTGTTAGTACCCACTGATTTGTGGGTATTACCACTGTATTCTTAATTTTGCTGTTACTCCAGATAAGATAAAATTTCACCTTGTGAAGCAAGCATTATTTTATGGGACTAGGTTAATAATTAAAAAAAAACCCTAATGTTCTACTATTTCCTAGCACCCCTGTCAGTTAATGGTTCTTACAATCATCATCACTTTTCTCCCCATACTGCACCCCTGCAGACAGATATAGCCGCCATGCATTACATGATAGTTTTCACAAGTCCACTTCAATGCGTTCAAAAGTAAACAACATAAAACCATTAAAATTTGTGAATTATATAATTACTGTACGAAAGTTTTAGCCATCTTGGCTTGGTTTCTCAGATTATAATCAGCATGGGCATGCATTTCCCAATCACAACAGAACCAGAATACACATAAACAAACCATTGACTTTGGCGCTGTTTGGGACAGATATAAGATCCAGTCACTTAACTCATGTTTCATTCAACAAACGTCAGTATTGTTTGGGCTACATTTTGTCTTTTGAGAACATTTAGTTCTGAGTTTATATGTTTATTTTGTGCATGTTTTCTGTTTTTTTTATTTTAAATCCTTCAAATCAACAAACCAAAGGTGGGTATTTCCAAGTTCTACCCCCATACAAATTTTAGCATAAAGTAATTAATTTTTATACATGTGTTTGGTCATTATAGTCATGAAACTCAAGAAAAGACAAGGTACCAATCCCAAGATGACTAAAACTTTTGTACAGTACTGTGAATATTTGTAAAACTAACTGTTAAGCATGAAGAAATTGTGCTAAAATCCACCGTGTAGCTAAATTGTTAATCATTTTTGAATTGACTTTTATTTTGAAAGTCAAATAATGGAAACTTTTTTAACTGTCAGGATTTTAGGTTTTCTTTTGCCAATTTGAGCTGCTGTCACTCAAGGCTCACATCAATGTACTGTACTTCACTGAAAAAACTGCTGAACGTGCACTAATATCTTAGTCTCATACAGGTCAGATTCACATTATACTGTAACTATGAAGGTGTTTGTATTAATGTGGTGTTGTGAACTGCTTCCGTAGTCGTTCACGTAGCTCAGAGAGCTGAACTCTACATGAACTGTACAGTGTGCATGGCCAGCATCGCCAGCAGGTGAACAGTGTAATGTTTTCAATACAAAACAACTCTCTGTTCACCATCTACACACAGGTTAACAGTAATGCTTGCATTCTCTTGACATTTTAACAAACGGTTTTTACAGTAGTACTCTTTGTTGTGTTCTTGTTTAGCAGTGATCTGGTTGCTCAAAGTGAAGGAAGCATTTTGATAGCTTAATTTCCAGAATGCTGCTTTATCAGATTTCACTTTTTCAATGATGAGGAATGACTTCCTTTGTTCTGAGAACTTCCAATGGTGGTTTTGTGCAACTTCAGCATTTTCAAATGCCAAAAAACAAAGGAGAACCTACCCCTGCAGCTCCAGAATATATTTCCAAGTATCTTCTTACTTGTCCTTGTAAATACCAGCTTCATTTTTATTTTCTCATTTGAATGTATTAAGTAACGTGACTATCTAAACTATTTGGGCTACTGAATTATGAATCTAAAAGAGCAGGATCCTTTAAATGGGGCAACATGTACATTCACTAAACTGTTTTATTATGTGCTTTCTGACTGGTAGGAAGGACTGTTTCTTGGCCTACAGATTACCTGCTCACCAAGGAAGAATCCTTTAGCTTGAGAAATACTTGATATTTAGGGCACTCTCCCACTAGGCAATCCATGTTGTCCCATGCTGCACAGCAGTGTGATCACCAACACTTCGCTCTTCTCCAGTGGTCTGCTCTGGTCAGGTTTACTCATTAGAGGGTCCAAATAAAACCTTTGAGACCGTGATGACCCATGGTCCAACGTTTATTGGTAATCTGTTTTTGGGACCAGTGGATGCCTCTGTGGGTCATCAGCTTTGTTTTGTTTGCATACACCATATAATTCCTCACCATCTTGCCACATGTCCACACTTTTTGGTCAACATTTGTTTACAAGCCACAATTACATCACCGCAGTGCGCCCTCATTCCTAACCAGTACAATTCATTTGTCCTGCATGTCCCAGCTAGCCCTGCCCCAACTGTTAGCCACAAGGGTTGGAGACTTTCACACAGGATCGACCAACCTCTCAACCTGGGTTGCCAAGCAGGGTCAGCTATCCTGGGTTAACCCCTTCATACACAAAATCGACTCGGGTCTGACCCAGGTTGGAAACTTGGTCTGAAAGGCGTATAAATCTCCTTGCACAACACCACACTTGTCTCCCGTAACGTGGGGTCTCACTCGGTGCGTTTCTATCAGTTTGAAATTTGGCATCAAAAACGGTGTCACTTAAAGCAGGTGGAAACATTCACTGCATCAAAAAATGCACATCAGTCGACGGACACGTGAAGCAATATATGCAAAAGTGCAAAAATGACATCATCCACACACATCTGTGGCAGAACACCTCCCCTGGCAGTTTAAAGCTGAAGCAAACGAGATAAGTGTTTCACTTCATCCTTACACCCTTTTTGAACTTCAAAGAATCTGATTCCTGCCAATGTTTTGTTCTCTTCTTTTGCTTTAAATTATGGTTCAAAATAAATAAATAATACCCCACATGTTTGTATCTTTCACACTGCAAGTAAAAAGGCCTTTCAATCAGCATGTTGAGCTGAATCAATCCTGTCCATTAAACTGTGGTGGAAATCATTTAAGTGCATATTTGAGTTACCAAAATGACAAGATGGAATACAAGAACAGCAGTGCCATGTTGAACTGGTTCAAGGGGCTAAAGATGACTGGTCAGCTTTTCACTGTGACCAATACATATGATTCCAGTGGGATAAATGGGTGTTAATAATGGAGGGATGCACATAATACACCTCTGGCTGACCTCTTTTCTACAAATGTATGGAACATGCAGTATACACATGCTTTCCTTTGTACACACAAACATGCAGTGCAGTGTTGAAGTAAACTTCCACTGCTAGCTTTCAGCAATATACACGCTCCTCCAGACAGATTCGAACCAGCTGTGTGTTTATGTGCTGATATCAACGCAAAATGCTGTTTTCTATACAAAAGGTCCAAATACATCAGGAGACATTTTGGCATATGTTACCACACATGTCCTCCAATGTTCACACACATCAAAACAGCAGCTTGAATCAGTCTGTTCAGGAAATATGTAGCAGTAAATGTTCTAGTTTGCATAGGTGTTTCCTGGTATTTTCATCTCCTCATACCCCTCACATCAATCCTGCTAACAAGCACTATGTGTTTATATTCCACTGTACTGAATTTACACTAGGGGGTAGCTCTGTTGTAACTTTGTCATTATTTGGGAAAGCGTGTTGTTACAGACAAGCCATTTGTACAGGAGGGGGAGCAGACAGATGCAGCGCTGATTGGATCCAGGCTCGCACGCTGATTAGGGTGATAAAACGGCTCAATTTACGATGACGGCGCGCTTCAAACGTAATTCATAGAGTTTTAATAAAGAATCCCTGATGAGGAACGCAATGACAATATGTTGGGAACTACTCTCATGCATGGCAGAATACAATGGGGACTGGCTCTGGGATTATATGAGCTCATTAAATGTGAATTAGCACAGCACTCTGAATACAATTCACAAAGTTTTCTGCCTGTACTTGCCTTCATATCATGTATGCTGTAATGTGTAGAACAGTTATTTTTCTGCATGTTTTTGCATACGTGTTCTACCCTAAAAATTCAGTGAATATGAAATATGTCCATCATCCAGAACAATGCTATTTTACCAGAATAACTAAAGGTGATATCCAGAGGATTACACAGAAGCAGTACCTTTTTGTTAATTTCCTTAATTTTTTGATAAATTTTGTTGCTTATTTTGTTCATTTTAAAGTTACATTATTATTGTCATTATTATTAAGGTCACCACCAGGATTTGACTAAGGAAATAGGTACGAGCCTCCCATTGGATAATTTCTGCATGGGTGATTATGTTTCAGCTGGCAACAAGTGATA
>JAQQAE010022342.1:0-10277 GCA_029823295.1 Pseudamia nigra | reverse complement strand
CGGATTAATTGGTTTTACATGTATTCCTATGGAAAAAGTCACTTCGGATAACGACTGATTCGGATACAGGCCGTGACACCGGAACGGATTAACGTTGTTATTCGAGGCACCGCTGTATAAGCTTTTAATACATTTTTGGATGTCTGCTTCCAACTTGGCGGCCTACATCAGCTGCTGGCCTTGGGTCAGCTCCTAGTTTTTTTCAACCAGGAAGTGCACACTGGAGCTACACAGCTGAAATTACACGAAGACATCCAAAACAACAGATGAGAAGAAAACAGCATGAGGAAAAGTCTCGAATTTGGACTCTTTCCTTTGTGCAGCTTCCAGTAAACTCTTCAGCGTGAAGAAACCTGGCTTTGCAGAAAAAAATGCATCGTATACGTGACTCAGTGAAACATGTTTCCCAGGAGGTTTTTTTCTCAAATAGATTTAAAGAAGAACACGCTGACTGTTTGAAAAGAACAGAAGGACAAATCTGAGCTGCAGATTTGGTGGAAGTCATTAATCACTCACCTCCCCTAATTAGCACAGGAGTTAATTTATGCTTGACTAATTCACTTAGAGGAGCTCAGAGTGAAGAGAGATAGAAAAAAAAAGCTCTGTCATGTCTCCTGCAAATTTGTGCAAGAGCTGGCAGCCTTGTTTTTCTAAAAATACCAGCAGGAAACGCTGTTCATTGTCGAGAAGCCACAGGAAAGAGAAGCCATTGACTTAAAGCCAAATATGTAAAACCATTGATTATAGCTTTAGCCTGTTTGGGTCAAAAGCAAACCACGGAGGAATTTCACATGAAAAAGCCGGTATCTGTTTTCCACAAATATATAATGAAAATGTGATTTTTCTTCCAAATGTTTCCCATGATTCTCCTTCCAGTTCTGGATACTTGGAAACATTTTGATAACATGGTGTATCCCTCTTCTGCTTTGTGTCCATCAACAATCAAACACAATTTATTAGTGGGATTATTGAGTCATTCAGCAATCCCACTATTGGTGTCTTTGGTCTTTAATATTCTTCTTTAATAATCTCCTTCTTCCACTTCTGTACGTTTACTGTCGTGTAACTAGTCCTACCTTTTTTGTCCAATTCAAACCACTCAAACTTCATATGTTTCAGCTTATTCAGGACAACTGTGCTATTGCTTTTCATAATTCTATCATTTATAATTTTTAAAATATTAAGCTTTTATGACAATTTTTCCCATAGGAAATGAATGGAGAATTCTTCTTGGTCCTTTGATTACTACTCCAGCGAACTACAGTAGTTAATTTAATTTTTCCAGCAAGTCCAACTATTTTGATTCAGCAATCTCTTCAGAGATTTTCTAGTTTCTTTTATTTTTGCTTTTTCAAGTGAAATCCTCAAATCCTGAAGTGAACATTAGACAAATGTTCAGTTTTGACTTCATTTCACACTCAAAGGCTGTTTGAAACAGACTGTATATATAACTGGACAAAGTGACCATGACGTCACTCATTGGTTTCTGAAGGGCCGTTTTAAGGCCAATCGGGTTGTCACTTCCTGGACGACATCTTGGAGCCAAAAACAGGATGTAACCATATTTGGACGAATGGTAGCAGGGCTAACTCAGTGTTCATGCCAGGGGACGCATGGGAAGCTAATATTAGCTGCCAGTTTACTGATGCGGTAAAACTTCACCACGCACTGTCAAACAGTCATATTACGGTGTTGTTAGTGTAAACACTTACCCACAGCTGCAGTCGAGCATATCTCATGTATAACTATAAACATATTGAATAAATAGAAGATACGAAGGTCCGAATCGGTCTGACTTCACTCGCGAGCTGTTACTTTAGCAACATGTCAATCAAACCCCAGCACAGCAGTGAGTCATTGAATTATTTGCTGTAATATCTTAATAAAGAAGAAAAAAGTTAAAGCTGGACCATCATGTTACTTATTAGGGGGTCCAAATAAAACGTTTGAGATCATGATGACCCATAAAAAAAATGTATTTGCTTAGTATGTTCAGATAGAAGTCCAATGTATATCTATGGGAAAAAAGCTTCTTGGAGCTGGATAAACGGTTCCTCAGGAGCCAAGCAGTGGTATGACAACGTAAAGTTACAGTACAGTTCAGTGTATCACATTGGCCTCACTGAACAGCCCCGGTCATTGCCCACTTGTTTGAAATGCCCTGCTACAGTACTTGCTAGCTGCTGTTGTCAGTGTGCTGTGCAGTATCTTATGTGTGTAGGTTAATGTCAGCTTTTGGTGAATATTTATGAAAGTTTAGTTTATTTTGAAAAAGGAAAACTAATTGTATATACATTAAAAATGTTCATAGTAGGTGTTGGTGGTTGTCTCGCTTTAACCTCAGCTGCTTATTGGCTTGTTTGAACATATCAAATGTCAAGAACATGCTATAATTTGCTGCAAATATGAAAATACAGTATATTACACTGTAACAGTTCTTTGTATTCATAGACACCCGTTTCCTCCACAGTTCACGGCTGATATCTACATTTCCTCAGTTGTTTCTCTATATTTGTTGTTTAACCAGTGGACTCCAAATCCAGACTCCGACAGCAGGAAGCAATAGTGAAATAATTTCCCTGATCACCGCCCAACATTAGATGATGAACAAGGGACCAGTTGTAATGCGTTGTGGAATGCGTTATGCTGAGCAGACAATACGATGCCATGCTGCAAATTTTCTTCAGGTACTTTTTATATACTGCAGAGTTTTAACCCACTACCTGTTGCCTGCTCCTTTTGGACAGAATCAGTGTGCAAGTAGTAAGTAGAAGTCATTTCGAACCGAGCCATTTGACCATTATTCAATTAATAATTTTATTGTCAACTGTATGTGATATATGGAGACATTTCTGTGGACTGTGATGGGATCATCTGCTCCTTTCTTTGAACCTCTGATATTTGATTCCTGTCACATGTGAAATTCTGAACGAAACTCTAAACCAAGCTTGTTTCAACATTTACATTAGTTCTGATTAGTTTTGTTTCCACCCCATGATTTTAACACAGACTGTGTTAAAAGGCAGACGTAGCCACCATGATGTCACCCACTAGTTTCTGGACTGTCATTCTGAAACTTCCAACACATTGCTTGTGTTCTGCAGCTGCAGTAATAGGGAACATCCTTCAGCTGCAATCAGTCTTTCTTTGTATTGTTCCACTGTGTCTTATTCCGAGCAAGCATCCTTAGCTCCTGAAGTTTCTTTGCAGTTCTCAAAGCTCTAAGTTCTCTGTCGTTGAGGTCTGCCCTCAGTATACTGAGTAGATGTGTGCAGTGCCGTTAGCGCCACTGCTATGTACACATGCATTAAGCAATGTGTATAGGGCACCATGATGCAAATTTACAGATTTATAACCAATTTACAGCTATATAACAGCTGACGAGAGGAGACATCACAAGAAAAATCACACTATACAGACAAACAGGACATTTTACATTGTAAAAGTATTGGCTCCACTGACATTATTGCCAAAACAAGAAAATAATACAGAATGAAAGGGAAAGACAGAGGAAAATTGACAGCTTTTTACCAAACAAGTCCAGATACCATCAAATGAGTTGAGCCAGACACAGACTTACGTATTCAGCAGATATCAGTGCGATGTTTCATGTTAATTTTATTGTGTGTATGTATTGATACATGAAATTGATGAATAGTAAAATTAAGAAACTCAGAAGGAATATGAATGAATTGCTGCAAATACATAAACGTTAGAATAGATAATGTAAAAAATGTGTAAAAAATACAATAGAAAAACACATGAAAAATGTACTCTCAATAAAATAAGTTAAAATAAAATTATATTAACCTATGTTTCAAGATTAAATCATTAAATCCCCAGTAATATCAATACTGAGATATTTATTCAAGAAAATAAAGAAAACACAGGACTGATTGACATGTTTCTGTTTGTCAGCTTCATTGAAGTGCTTTATACTGTAGCTTCAACAAAATTAAAATTGACCAATTCTTTCTTTCATTTTTATTAACCACCCCAAACACAAGCGTTTTACAAATTGTCACGTTTCAATATTTAGCAGAAAAGAACCTTCATCACAAAATAACTCAACAATCTCATATATAAAGAATGACAAAACCCGGCATGTAGTAAAATAAACCCCTCTTTCAAAGTCACTGCTATGACCTTGAGTGGGTATGTACGCTGCACCGATATTAGGACAAATTGTGAAATGTTTGATTATTTTGAACTATATTATTTTGGACCGGGGGGGCACCAGTAAAGCCGTAGTGAGTAGGGCATCAGAACGGCCAGCAGTGGCCCTGAGTGTTTGCGAGTTTTGTACTTGGAACACCCTCTTGTGAGCAATTCTAGAGCCTTTTGTGCGTGCGTGTAAGTTGGCATCTTTAGTACATGTCTGAACATAGACCATCTGGATTCTGCAGCATTCACAGAGTGGGCTGGTGTTGCGCATGTTACATCAGCTACTATTTTATATCATGCTTTTTTTTTTTCCACACTAATGCCTTGTTATTGTGCAGGTGTTTGCTGCGGCAGGCGTCCAGTTTGTCCATGGCTAACTTTGGCATTGCCCAGCTGTTGCAGTTGTATCGTGTTATTGGAAAGTACGTAGCATTGTACAATTGTAGTTTTTTATAAGTGGAATATTGATTCTACTGATCCAGATGTTTCAGAGGAATCAAAACCTGACATTTTCTTTTTGGCCACTGGTTGACAAAGGGTGCATCTGGGGAAAGTTAATGCCACTACTAACTTAGGGGTCATCCCTATGTTCTCACAAGATTGTTTTTATCTGTTTGCGTGTCAGGAAGCAGGATTACCCATAAACAACTGCTCTGATGTGCACCAAATTTGGTGGAGGCATGTAGCATATGAAGGGGAAGAACACTTCTCATGGGATTAGGGTTAAGGTAAAGGTTGTTAGGGTTCAACCCAATGAGCAGAAAAGAAGCTTCAGACAAGCAGACACGCTGACATACTTTTCTCTTTTCAGAAATGTGGGAACATAGACACACTCCCCCAACTTACAGACACAGAGACCTTCATGAGACATGTGTCTGGTTATTCTAACTACTCGAGTTCAAGTAAACAGTAGAACAGCTGCCTGTCAAGAAAGACAGTCAATAAACAGAAGCTTGGAAAGTCATACTTTGCAGGTGTATGAGCTGTCAATCATACATGCTCTGTTATGCGTACAGTCATGCTCACAAAAGAACATCATCCAAAAGGGTCAAGATTATATTTAAATTAGATGGTACAAATTCAGCAAAACAGAGCATTAATGATAACTTTAACCCATTTTGGGTCAAAGCAAACCAGGGAAGAATTTTAACCTGAAAAAGCCTTTATCTGTTTTACATAAATACGTGTGATATATGGGGACGTTTTAGTAAGAAAGGCTCTCTGGTTGCTGTAATAATGCAATAAAGCTGGTAAATGAATGTGATGGGATCGTCTGCTGAAAAATCCATTTTTATTCCTCTCTTTGATCCTCTGATATTTGAGCTTAACATTCCTCACAGGGGCGATCCTTCAGTTTGAAAGTTAACCATGGAGAAAAACTCCCAACCATGAGTATGACAGCACAAAGACAGGCTGCCAGGAGCAAACTGTACGTTCCCCCGCAGCTCTGGCTCTGCTCCAGCTTTCGACGTGCACTTTTTGCGGTTTATATTTGCAAACGATTTGTGAAGGCTGACTGGGTCTCCTCCTCTGGACTGAGTGGGAACTATAACTCTTGTTTTTAGATGTTACTTTCTGTGTAACCATCCACAGGTGAAGTCCGATCCCCTACTTGGCAGCTTGTTACAACATGTGGCGTCCACTCTCTCCCCTCTCTACGTACCCCCAGCTGGTTTCTCAGTGCATATGACTTTATACAGTGGCAAACCAAGACTCTGTCTGTCACCTCAACCGCACAATGATAAGAAATCACACTTTTACTGTAACATTATAAAGGGTCATACTGTTTTTAAACAGCAGCAGGAGAAACCTCTTGTCTCAGCTCAACTGTGCTGCCTCTAAACAGCACCGCATCTGTGTTTTATTCACAAAGCAATGTAGTAAAGCAGAGAAAATACTCTACATTCCTCAGATGACGGCCTTCCTTCAGATCCCAAGCCATGTCTTCAGTAAACTTAGTGCTATCCCAGTCACTATCTTACTTACTGATGCAATCAGGATGTGAACAACAGCTTACAAAGTCTCCTATTCTTTACATGCACAGCCAAATAAAAAAGAGCCGCCATATTGGGTTGATTAAGACAGATATGAACAGGCCATATACTGTCAACAGGAATCGTAAGCTCAAAAAAGAAGAGAAAACAAGTGGACTTACTGTTAATACAAATGACCTCATTAATAGATCACGCTCTGGAATTACAGGGCAGTGTATTATCAGTGCTAAGTTACACCGACAACCAGGTGCAGTGGTTTAAAACAGCTTACATCCTCATACCAAAATGACAGAATAGGTCGGCTGCCAGTGACTTCCCAAGCAACATAATTATTTGCAGAAATTTTGGCTTTGCCTTTAGACTGTATTAAAATAAGTAAATGCATCTACCGTGATGTCACCCGCTGGTTTTTGGAGTCATTCTGAAACCTTACATTTTCATTTTGGACACTGATGGACAAGAGGGAGGATGTGGGGAAACACGCCGTGTTAATGCTACTGCTGACTTTTTGACACAATAAAAGAGCAAACTTCATGAAACATTTGTGTGAGAAAAGCCTTTGACGGTCTCAAGGATCAGTATAAAGGAGCTGTCAAGAGAAAGACTTGATGTTCAACGAACAGAAGCTTGGAAAGTCACCATTTGCAGGTTTTATGAGCTGTCAAGTCATCAAAGTGTTCTACTGACGTCGAGCAATACATTTAGACTTCCTCGAATGAAGCAAATGAGACCAGAGTGACTCCTGCAAAAAAAAAAAAGAGAAATCTCTGGAAGCTCAAGAAAGTCTGTGTGAATCAGGGTTTTTGGTGGTTTTACTCCACATACTTCGACACTGGCTTCATTTTCTCATCATTGTCCAAGTCCATAGACACACAGACATGCACAAAATATTTAGTGCAAGGAAGAGAGACAAATGACACAAAATGTGAAGTATAAATGTGCAAAAATGCAGCATTCAGGTTTTGACAAAGTAATGAGTAAGATTTAGTTTCATTTAGGTTCCAAAACAGCTAGCTCCAAAATTTGGAACCATGTTCTCTTTCAGTTGTTTTCCTTTATTTTTGTTATTTTCAACTTTGTACATCCCGAAGTCCAGTGCAGTTGGGACACTGTACAAAATTTAAATAAAAACAATGCAATAATTTTTAAATTTCATGACCCCAATTTTATTCCCAGTGAAAATAAACAACCTATCAGATGTTGAACCTGAGATATTTTACCATTTTTGAATTTGATGGCAGCAACACATCTCAAAAGAGTTGGCACAAGGGCAACAAAGCGCTGGAAAAGTACACAAATCAAAAACAACTGGAGGAGCATTTGACAGCTAATTAGTTTAACTGGTAACAGATCAGTAACGTGACTGTGTATAAAAGGAGCATTTTACTAAGATGGGCAGAGGTTCACCAATCTGTAATTCAGCGGTGATGGTCACAGCGGTGACTATAGGTTTGCCAGTTCAAATCCCCTGACCAGCATCACCACTATGAGCCCTTGAGCAAGACCCTTAACCACTCAGATGCTCCCCAGGTACCACACAGTGGCTGCCCGCTGCTCCCCCTGGGGGAGGGGGGGGGGTAAATTTGTTCAAATGCTGAGAAGAAATTTCCCCAGTGTGGGATAAATAAAATGGGAAAACTGTTGTGATTAAAGCCTCTGACCATTTAAAAGAGCTTTGGTCCAAAAAGACAGCATCGTTTCTACATCCTGTTCACATATGTCTTGTTCTTTACATGATACAGCTTATTTGTAGTTTACACGCTGAACTGTGTGGAAGTGTTCCTGAGCCCATGCAGTGATTTCCAGTAGAAAATCATGTCTGTTTTTGATGCAGTGCCACCTGAGGGCCTGAAGATCATGAGCATCCAGTTTTGATCTTTGACCTTCCACTGAATTGTTTGATGACATTATACACTGCAGATGGTGGCTCTTCAAAGTCCGAACAATCTTACATTGAGGGACATTTTTCTGAAATTGTTCAACAATTTTGAGATGCAGTTTTCTGCAGGTTGGTGAACCTCTGTCCATCTTTACAACCGAGAGGCTTTGTCTCTCTGAAATGCTCCTTTTATACCCAGTCATGTTTATGTTCATACACACTCATGACATTCTCTCATCAGATTAACCAGATAGTCACATGGAACAGCTTTCAGTTGATGGGTGTGACATGTCAAGAGTTAACCATTGTTGCCTTCTTCATGTGCTCGTGCTGTATTCACCCAGGTGGTTGCTGTATTGGTCTGGTCAAAACATAAAAGTCAAGGGGGGGATTGTATTTTTCTCTGGATAAAAATCTGTTTTAAATCACTATAACCTGTAGCTCACACCCAGGTGATTTATTACAGCTGCCTCCACCTCTCTGTGGAATAAAAACAACAGTCTCAAACTTATCTTTTAACCTCAGATAGACCATAAACCTAGACACTTCACCAAAATTGGTGAAGTGAACCTTTTGAGAAAACTGCAGCTTTCCTGTTTACTTGTGTTCACACAGCAGTTGTGAGCAGACCAAGAAGGTGGAAGGTTGACATCCCAGCAGCAGACCGAAACCACCATGCAGCCTTTACTCAGTACTGTGCAAAAGTTATAGGCACTTTGGTTTTTGTTGTTTTTTCAGATTCTAATAGCCATAAACATGCATTTCTCAGTCCCAATAGAACCAGAATATGCATAAACATTTCAGTTTCCCAACAATGAAGTGTCAGTTTTTAAGTGTTTCCTCCCTTTACATTTTAAAGCATTTTGAACCATTTGTGACAGAAAATCTGAATCTACCAACACAGACTGCATGTAAAACCCAAGCTTAAACAAACAAACCTTCCTGCCATTTTCCCTAGGCTTTAGAAACAAAGACAGCCAACTTACACACATTAAACTTAAACAGCCACTCCAACTTTTCATCGTCAGAATACCAAAATATTTGTGGATTATGGATAGTCATTTCATTAAATATAAACATTCTAAATTCATCATAGAACATGGACAATACAAAAGGAAATGTGATTCATTTTCAATTTCACCCAGTTCACACAGTCTATCTTCTTCCCGTATGTTGTTAAATCTACCAATCTCATGGGCCAGAGGAAGGATTCCAACTCTCAACTGTGTATCATTGACTCTTTGTTAAATTTGCAGTAACATAAAGCTCAGGTCCAAAACGATGAATATACTGGTAAGTACAGTATGTAATTTGGGGTTAAGCATAATATTTTTTAACCACTATTATAATCATTGGTATTTCGCTGTGGCGACCCCTGAGGGGAGCAGCTGAAAGGAGAACAACAACAACAACAACATTATAACATAATTATAATGTCATTAAATGTCATCATAATTATAATGACATTTTTAGTTTAAATTGTTAATCTTACATTACATCATGTCTTTTGTTACTGTATAATTATGTATAATAATATATGATGTATGATACATCGGATGTACTACATGGAGGTGGGGAGGGGGGATGGTGTTATTGTTATTGTCAGTGTGCATTGTTGTATATTTATTTATTTTTCTTTAAGTGTATTTTTGGGTTTTTTGCCTTTTTATTTTATTTATTTTTCTTTTCTTTCCCCTTGACTAAAAATGGAACAAGCTGGAACCATGTAAAATTTTTCATGTGCAACAAATATTGTGTTCCAATAATATATTCTTACAAAACATAATTATAATGACTCAAGTAGAAGTACGCATAAATATAAATACCTGAGTAAGAGTGAAAATGCATCTAATTAAAAAAAAACTACTCAAGTAGTTAGTAACTTAGTTTTAGTTTTAGTTTTATTACTGCATAACACACTGCCATCAAGCAGGTATTTTGGTCATTTTTGTTTATTTCCATGATTAATTTGATATTTTCCTGTTGTCTTTTTTGTTGCTTGTTTTATTCAGTTATTAACTTGTTTCATTATTATTATGTCATATATTTATTTATTTTGAACCAATACTGTTCTTTAATTTGTTCCTTTTTTAGTAATTTTGCTGCTTATGTTGTATTCTGTTAATTGTTGTTAACCTTTTGGATTGTTTTTATGGTTTTTTGCTTACCGTATTTTCCGCACTATAAGGCGCACCGGATTATAAGGCGCACCATCCAAAAATGTCACATTTTTAATTTTT